>JADRCC010577940.1:0-21729 GCA_019843855.1 Hylomyscus alleni
AAAAAAAAAAAAAAAAAAAAAAACAGCCTGCTATCTGATATTGTTAGGTTGTGGTATTTTAAGGATTCACATAAAGTCTGGATTTTTATGAACAATAAAATTTGAAGCACCAAACAGGTGCCTTTAGTATTAGAAGAAATGAGAAGCGATGGGTGTCATGGAATTGATCTCCAAAGAATAGGAAAACCATTATTGCACTGCAAACCTTTGGACTGGGTAGAAAGAGAGTCCTTTCTTCAGGATGGAAGAGCATTCAGTGGGATCTGGGATGGCTGCATTCCAAAAAATGTCCATCACACAAATAGACCATCAAGGGTTTATGTGAACAATTCACATTTACTCTGCTGTACAAACATTATTACCGTATTATGCATTGCCCTCTGTCTTATTATTTTGTTGAGGGTGCTGTTACTGCTTGGTTCTTATAGTCCCTTTCCTTAGGGATGAGTTTGTCAGTCTTCTCTCCACTCTCAGAGCTCTTTTACCAACTACAGACCCTAGTGAGACCGTGGTCACCCATGTGTCCTCATGCAGAAACTGATGGATGATGCCTAGTGAAGTTTGAACACGAGGTTCACAAACTGTTGCTTGAACTGATTGTTCATCATTGATAAGGTACCTCTACGTAGGCTATCCTGTGCTAACTAGCTGCTTCAGAGGGACAACTGGTGAGCTAGAACAAGAGAATTTTCTGTGTGAGTTATGTTTAGACTCCTCTGGGCTATTAGGGAGCCTTGTTTGCTTTAGTTCAACAGAGTTTGTTTCCTCTTTTCAGTCAATGGCATGGTGTGACTCAAACTCTACATAGTCTATTTCTCTTTTGCAGATATATATATATATATATATATATATATATATATATATATATACTCTGAATTAACCAGGGGAGGAGGAAAACACCTGAAAACATACTATGTTTGATGAGTCACTAGGAATGATCTTAAAGACTTATCCATGTCTTTCAGGGTCCTGATTACACCTGTCAATTAGTGCTAGCCGATAAAGTCTGGTAGACTAATATAGTAACAGTTTTGCCTACTCCACTGGGGCCTTTCTACACATTATCTGTTTGTCTTATTTAACATTGCCCCAATTTTTGTAAAGCAGTGAAGAAAGTGTTCTTCTGACAGATATCCAGGTATAACAGAAAGGAATGGAATGGAACAGAGCGAGGTTGCCTGCTTCCAGACTTTATGCTGTCTCCACAATACCCCACTTATGTCCTGGGAGGAGAGTGTCTAAAGGTGGCTGAAATCTTCCCTTTCCACTGGAGATGAGCAGTGGAATCTGTGGATTATATCTTCTTTTAGAGCACTGATTCTTAACCCTGGGTGCACATTAAAACCATCTGGGGAGTTTTTAAAGGGTACCTTAGCTGGGATTTCACCCTGAAGCAATTAAATCCAATTCTCTGGGGCTTGGCCTTGGCATCTAGATTTTTCAAAAGCTCCCTAGGTGATAGTAAGGAGTAGCTAAGGTTAAGATTCACTGCTTTAGAGTAATAATCAACAAAACACTGATTACATTTTCCCATTAAGCCACACTGGGAGTATAGTAATGAAAATCCTTATAGTGACATTGGAGATTGCCTCAGAAGACTGGCCCTGGCCTTGGTCCTTAGTAGGGATTCAAATGTATCTAGAGACAAATGAGAAGACAGAGAAAAATTATGTTTTCATTGTCTGGCTCTGTAGCAGTAGAGTTGGCCACTCAGAAATCCTGTGAGGTAAATAAATTACATTCTCATTCCTTTACACCTTTTCATTATGTTACCCTTAAAATGTCATCACCAATGACCAGAAAATTAACATCTACCATTGATGGTGCTGTTGTCACTCAGACCTTGCTTTTCTTTATTAAATAACTACTGGTTAGTTGTTTTCCCTTCATTTTTTCAAATAATTATGGATAACTGCATTCGTTTCAAGGTTAATTTAGTAATTAGCTCTTGAATGCACACAGCTTAGAGAAATGTTAGGGAGGGACAGCTTCAGAAAAGAAAGCATTTGTAACTGGATGTTTTCCTATTTCTTTAAAAATTATCTCACACCTTTGTTCTGGGTATTTATAGAGAGAATACTCTTTCAATTATTTTTGTTCTTTACACAGAACTCTTTTAAATATGATCATTAGCAATCTCTGACTAAGTCCTGGGGTCACAAACAGGCATATCCAACGGTCCATCACTCATAAGAATTTCGATGATGCTAGTAGCATAAATTAAGCAAGAACAAAACAGAAAGAGGCACTGAAAAAAACTTATTTTCCACCTCCCCCAGTCTGGTCAGGTCATTTTCTAAAACAACAATTAAAATTAGAATTCCAATCAGAATTTAATTGTAGTGTAAGACACGTGTTTTCTATATATATATATTTTTTTAATGGAAAATTTTAGAAGTTGAATCTTTTTATTTTTTGAGAGTACTTGTTATGGTAACCATGTATTTTGCCATTAAAGATATTTTTTTCTGCCAATAAAATTTGGCATTTCATTTATTGAGTTTCATTGTAAAATTTACAAAATATCCAAGTTAGTTATCAGTTATGATTTTTCGGCTGTCTTCCATACCTTCCTTCTAAAACTTTGCATTTCAGGTTTTATATAGAAACAAAATGGTAGAAAAACCCTGTTTAATTCTTCCATATTTTTGTGGGAGAAAATTTATTATAAGCTACTCTGAGTCTAATTTTCAAGCAAGGGAATTATAGGATAGGTAGAAACCCAGCAGGTCAAAACACAGAGGAACCCCACTGCAATAAGGCCACTAGTGCTGAGAATTAAATAAACATGGTACAGGAAGCCCAGACCTTTACATAACTATCAATTAAATGAACTCTCTGTGCCCACTTACTAAGTCTGTCTTCAAATGTCAGTTACTACCCAGTGGCTCAATGCATTTGTAACCTAGTGGCCTGAAATAATTAATGTCCCTCCCTATGCAGTCCACTTTCCATCAGAGCATAGCTAGGCCACTGAACAGAACAGAGCCCAGTGAGTTAGAGGATCATTTTTCACTAATTTTGATTTCCTTTCCACTGTTGTAGGTGCTTTGGATATGCAGGCTTAGCCTGATCAGCAACTTACGATGGTATGAGTCGGTCATTTTTCATTTTTCCACCTCATGACATAGAGAAATGGAAAAAATATGGCATACACTCACACACACATGCACGCACACACACACACAGACACACACACACACACACACACACTTATGTATATATCTGTGGGTATGTGTGTGTAGATACGTATGTGCATATGATGTATATATGCACACATATGCACACAAACACACACATACTTTTCTTGCACTAAATTGGGGCAATTTGAGTTGCTATTTTGCTCTGTCCTTTATCATATTGTTTTAAATGCTTGCTGGAGAACAGTCTTTGAGATGTGCCCAGTGGGGCAATATACTTGCAGTACGATTAGTAGCTGTGGTTATTAGAAAACTACGAAAAAAGCCCCAGACACTGGTCTTTCCTGAGACCTAGCAACGCAGTGGGGTTTTTCCTTTTACATCTCTTCCTATCTCTGCATCCTTTTTGTAAGATGCAATGCTCTCCAAAATGATGCTTCTTCCCCCTGTACACAAAAGCCATCACTTCAAAAGCCTTTGATTAATTTGAGCACAATCAAGGGCATAGGAGATAGCTGCCATTTAGCAAGCCAAAGCCATCCTATGCCAGATGCAATAAACCTATCAAGCTGTCATCGAGTCAAGCTGTGAGAGAGACGGCAGTGATTACAAGCAATAGTTTCCTTCAGTGGTTTCATAATTTCATTTTTTTTTTTGTTTCGTTTCCAGATCTCCAATAGTTCTAGTAAGGATGTCTTGGTAGAGAAACATTTCCCTCAGGGGTTACTAGCAACAACTTAGTGTATTGGTTTTTTTCCCCATCATTGATTCGGTATAGAAGCTCATCAGGCAAGAAATATTGTGATTACAGTCGTCTATAAATTATTTAAAAGGGCTCAGCCAATCAAAACAGAGATCTAAGTGATTATTTTCCTCTTGATGCCTTTACAACTCCTACTCAAAAAGCAAATTTCTGAGTGATAGGAGAGTTTTGAAGTTACTTCAAAAAGATCATTTTTTTTTTTAAATATGGGGAGGAGGGTCTCAATGTGAATGGTTCATGTACTTCAATGACAGCTCTTTTCTGATGACTTTACAGAGGAGATAGAAAGAGACCAAAAAAACAACAAGCAGAGGGAAAAAAAAAAAAACCAAAAAACAGAGGGAGACAGAGATAGAAGGCAAGGCAGGAAGGTAATTAAGGTCTATCCTGGGAAAATCGATTCATGCATTCAGTATTTTCCACATATCTGAGCTCTGGCTAGAGAAAGTAATCACTGTTGAAAAACACTAGCCAAACAACTTATTCAATTGCCAGTTCTGCTCATGTCTTCCAATGGATGTGCTTGGCACTCCACAGACAGCCAGGCTCGTGCTTCATTTCATGCTCTGAATATTACCTGCAAGAAACAAAATGCTCATCACTTCCCCCTCCCTCTGGTAAAAACCATTTCCAGGATGCTTTCTTTAAAGACAATAAACTCATTGCCTCATGATTTATATTTAACTGAATGTCAGACTCTCTAATCAAATCTAAGAACCCAGGGAGAACTAACTTTAGATTGATCCTGGAGAAATATCCTTTCTTGAATTGTATAAGGTACTGCCTCCTTTATGCCTCTTAAAGTGGAAAATGGAAAACCTAGACATTCCTCAGTGCTGGCAAATGCAGCTGCCAAAGTTGCCCCAAACAGATGACTTACATCGGGAAATGCATTTTAAAACATGAACATTTTCACTTCAAAGGACTTTCTGTGAGTGCTGTGCTTATTTCTTATACAGTCTACAGTCAGCCAGGAGATTCTATCCTGGTTTATGGAATTAGTGGGAAAATGATATGATTGATGCGTACACATGCAGACATGCACAAACACATGCACACAGAAAAAGATGTGATTGATACATACACACGCATACACACATTTGCACACGTCCATGCATGCACATATATGAAGTCAAGCATGTTCACACCCACATACATGTACACACATTCTAAACAATATGGCGATCATCTAGACAAGTTTGGTAGATAAAGAATTAATTTATTTTTGTAAAGGGTATATTGACCAAACATTCAGTTTTGAATTTTTTTGATATGGAGATTATTAAAATGAATAATACTCATTTATTTCCTTAAAGAAGTATTTTCTTTACAAACCTACCAAGAAAAATAATACCCCCCTTTTTAACTCAAACTTCAAGTAGAGTTAGTTTGCTGTTATTTAGTTCGAGAACTTTAGTATATCAAAAGGAAAGAAAAGGATATTAACTCACTATTAAAACATTTAGGTTGGCAAGCGCTTTGTCTCTTTCCTTTATCTGCCGTGGGTATTTATTTCACTATGTGAGCAAGTGCCTACTATCACATAAATTTGTAGAAAAGCCAGAAGTAAAGAGTGATGGAAAGATCTCCTAAATTATTCTAAACATCCCCAAAAAGTTACATTTGCTCTATTAAAAATAATTTTTTTTCTGCTCACCCATTTACTTTTTTTTCTTTTTTTCTTTTTAATGAACAAACAAAAACAACAAGAACAAACCCCTGTTGCCTCTCCCCTCCCATGCCTGCCACCCCACTCTCTCCCACTTATCGGCCCTGTCATTCCCCTACACTGGGGCACAGAACCTTCACAGGGCCAAGGGCCTCTCCTCCCATTGATGACTGACTTTGTAATCCTCTACTATACACATGCTGCCAGAACAATCAGTCCCACCATGTATAGTCCTTGGTTGGTGGCTGAGTCCCTGGGAGCTCTGAGGGCATTGGTCAGTCCATGTTGTTGTTCGTCCCAAGAGGCTGCAAACCCTTCAACTCCATTGGTTCTTTCTCTAACTCGTTCATTGGGGACCCTATACTCAGTTCAATGGATGGCTGTGAGCCTCTACTTCTGTATTAGTCAGGTACTGTCAGAGCCTCTCAGGAGACAGCTATATCTGGCTGGAATGCCCTTCCTTCAGTCTCTGCTCCATGGTTAGTCTCTGCAACTCCTTGTGTGGGTATTTTGTTCCCCCTTTTAAGAAGGAATGAAATGTCCACATTTTGGTCTTCCTTTTTCTTGAGCTTCTTGTGGTTTGTGGATTGTACTTTGTGTATTGCAGTCTTCTGGGCTAATAACCACTTATCAGAGAGTGCATACCATGTGTGTTCTTTTGTGATTGGGTTACATCATTCAGGATGATATTCTCCAGATCCATCTATTTCCCTAAGAATTTCATAAATTCATTGTTTTTAATAGCTGAGTAGTACTCCATTGTGTAGATGTACCATAATTTCTGTATCCATTCCTCTGTTGAGGGACATCTGGGTTGTTTCCAGTTTCTGGCTATTATAAATAAGACTGCTATGAACATGGTGGAGCATGTGTCCTTATTACATGTTGGAGCATCTTCTTTGATCACCCATTTACTTACCAGGTCAAAACCTTCCTGTTCTTTGGCTATCATTGGGTAATTAGATGCATGAGATGGTTCTAGCACTCTCAAAGTCTAAAGGAGGAATGTCTTACATGTCCCAATTCTCTTACAGACTCTCTTGGTAGGTCTACCAATGTGTAAGGAAGTAAAAACAAAATCAGAGAAGTCTATCAGAGTAGCCTGTGAAAACTCAAATACAAGATGTATAAGATTTACTACCAGTATTAATTGATGTTTGAACCAAATTATTTGAATAATTTACATGGAGGAGGTCCTTCTAAATGGGTTTCATGACACTGATTTCTTATCGAAGGTCACCATAAGTTATGGCTGTTTCAATACACATAACCATGCTATTTAAGCTCATAGAGAATCTGGTAAAATCTCTCTCATGTAGAAACCGAATTGTGCTACAAATTCCTTTATTTCTTCAATTTATAAGTGTTCCTTGGTGTTCCCTAGTAACTAAGTAAGCACTCTTCTAGGTATTAGAAAGTTTTAATGACTAGTTAAGACTGAGCCAAGCCTGCATATTTTACACGCAGACTGCAAGTTATCCTACAGATGAAGGATAAGAATTATGGCAGGAGCGAAAGGGAATTCAAACCAAGAAGAGGCGATTTTCTTCTAGAGCAGTAGTTCTCAACTTTCCTAATGTTACTACCCTTTAATAAAGTTTCTCATCTTCTGGTGACTTCCAACTACAAAATTAATTTCATTGCCACTTCATAAATGTAATTTTGCTACTGTAATGAATGGTACTGTAAATATCTGAAATGCAGAATGGTCTTAGTTGACTCCTGTGAAAAGGTTGTTTGATTCCCCCAAGAGGGTTGCAACCCATAGGTTGTTGGCCATTCTAGAGCCATCTTGCAAGGCTTTGTAGAGTAAATTGCATCTGGGTTGGTTAAATCTGAAGGCATGAACCAGAGGAAAAGGAATTATTGGACATTGGTTTATTGAGATGTAATGACAAATGCAGGACAGTAGAGGATGGCATAAGAGAACGATGTGGGGCACAGACTGTCCAGCTGTGGACATTGCAAAGAAAAGCTATATTGAACACATTTGGAATGATTGTAAGGAACACTGATATCTACAAGGTGGCCAGAGTCATACACTTGAACTTCCTCTGGGTCCATTCTACCTGAATAATAAACAGGGCTGACAAGCCCCGGAAAACTTAAAGCTAACACTGAGATGACTTATATCTTATTTTTGTTTAAGGTTTTAAAATATATGCCTACATGGGATTATCTTTATAATTTTGGTTGTAGCTAATACATTTTAAATAAGCTATAGGATAGCATGATTAAAAAGACAATGATATAAAAGTACATAAGGGAATATGTGACCTACAGAGTCTCATGTGCTGACACCAACATTCAAGGACAACTTACACCAACAATAAAAACAATGCTCCAAAATCCACTTTCCTGTGTGTAGCCCATGAGCAAGGGATATTGTTTCTTGGAACAACACCCCGTTAGGACATGAAAACATTTATAGTGGTGAGCTTTCACTGTGGGAGTGCATGTCCTCCTTGCAAATATTTAGCTTTTGTGAGTGATAGGACACACATAAAGAAAACACTTCAGCTGGTGTTGACGGTGGTGAGGGCAGTTTTGTCCCAAATTACTGTTGTGAGGTTCAATATGCTTATTATCCCTAAACATTAAGGCCAACTGCATAATGACATTTTCAGCACTTAATTTGTTGTCAAAGTGTGCACTGAAATGAAAACAGTCCAAATTATTGGAAAAATTTGCTTCCTAGTTTAAGAGGAATAAAACTTCTTTATAATTGTTTACTCCTCCTGCCAAAAAAAGAGGCCAACTTGTCCTTTAAGTAAAGCACTGGAATGGTGATGGAGACTTTATTTTCCCATCTGTCTGGCAGGCAGATGTAGCCATCTCAGAGTTAGGATATACTTTGAGCCCTTCTTCCTGTGATACTGTTCACCCAAGACAGACCAATGTCCAAACACCACAGCTCAGCAGTACAGAGTTTTGATTTATGGATTTTTCAACTTCATAACTGCGCAAAAATAGTAGACATTTGGTAGAAACTGTGCTAGGCTTTTGACCTTTTCTTTGGCTGGCAGTAAGTAGTTAGATATTCTCTGGAGACACTGGCGGTAAATGGGAGAGGAGCTGCACAGTGTAACCAGGAATTGAGATGTGACACCTGAAAAAAATGACCCAGTTACGTGGAATAGAATGAATTCCATCTGGGACATGCATTAGTTTAAGAGCCATTGGGACAAGCAGTGTGGTGGTTTGAATGAGAATGGACCCATTAAACTCATATATTTGAATGCCTGGTTCTCTTGGTGGAACTGTTTAGGGAGGATTAGGAGGTGACACTGTGGGATGATCTCCCCCAGTTCTCCCTCTCTCCTTCTCTCTGTCTCACGGTTGTTGTCTCAAGATGTAAGCTCTTAGCGATTGCTCTAGAGCCAACATGCCTGCCCATTGCTGTCAGGCTCCTTGTCACGACTTAGCCTCAGAAACTTTGAGTCTCCAGTAAACCCTTTCTTCTCTAAGGCTGCCTTGGTCATGATGTTTATGCACAGCATGGGAAAAGTAACTAAGACAGCCAGCTTAGATATCTAGTGGGGATAGTTGAGGTTTGCATGCAGTTTTGATGTTGTTCACTCAAGTTTTGGTTATCAGATTAACCCAATGAAAGTTAGGCTTTATTATTTATCATCATGCGATGAAGAAGCTGAGGATCCAAGAAGCCAAGCGAGTTGTTGAAGACCGTAAAGGCACGATCGGCATCAGTTTGTCTTGTTACCAACTCAACACTACTTTAGAAGAAAAACAAGCCATGCATGGTTGCTTATTCCATAATCCCTACATTATTTGGGAGACCCAGACAGGAGGACTGCTGTGAGTTTGGTGTCAGTCTGGGCTACAGAGTGAGATGCTTTCAAGGACAAACACAACACTAAACCAAATGCTCCGTGTGATGAGGAGTGAAAGACCAGGGCATGGGGGTGGGCTGATTTCTCTTGGTTTGTATATGACTTGCTACTTAAAGATTATAGAAAGGTTGGGGTAGGGGGAGATATGGACCCTTGGTGTGGGATAAGCCAGCTGTGTGAGGCCAGTAAATATTATACAGGTGCATGAGGTCACCAAAGTAGGGGTATTTTTATAGTTTACACCATGAATGAGGGTGTTAGAGAAATTTGGAGCAAAACCACATTCAGGCATCATCAACCTCAGAAAAACAAAACTGTACCAAAAATAATACATCTGAGAAATGATGACAGTACAAACCAAGTAGAGGATATGAATGAACAAGGTTTGATTGGACCCTAGGTTTTTAGGAACACATTTATGGAGATACATTTTAATCCCTGCATACTGATGCTCATTCCCTCTCATAGCAGTGTCAAGTATGCTCTGTGGAGGAGCTCATAGAAAGGCTGGTTTTCCCAGGTTTGCTTTTCACAGTTGCAATGCTTCTGAAGACTTACTTTTGGCTGAGAGACACATATTCAAAAGCGTACAAATGAGACCAATTTGATTCTTAATTTAGATTTTCTGAATTGGAGTTTCTGAACATTTCGACTCAGCAACGTCTGTTTTCTGTGGAGCTGTAAGCAGAGTTCTTGAGGAATGGACGTTTTCCCTGTCCCAGGTAAAGGTAGACAAGGACGCCCCTCTTTAGAGCAGTATATATGAAATGGCGCACAAAACGAAGTGGGCTGTACTTTTCTAATGATCTCAGCAATCAAGTTTCCTGAGGTGCAGGGAGGGCAAGGGATCAGTGATGTTATATTCTTTTTCCTCCATTAATTTCTTTGTTCATTCACGTTATATCCCAATTGTTTCCCCACCTTCCTGTCCCCTCCTTCCACAGTCCCCCCTATTCCCCTCCCCTTCTCCTCTGAGTGGGTGGGGGAACCCCTGGCTATCCCTGTCCTGGCACATCAAGTCTCTGCAGGACTAGGCACATCCTTTCCCACTGAGGCCGGATAAGGCAGCCCAGCTAGAATACATCCCAGGTGTAGGAAACAGCTTTAGGGATGCCATCTTACTTGTGTGTCTTTCATTCCCTTCCTCTGTTCTTTGAGGTGAGTGGCAGTGCGCATGCCAGTATGTGGTCTTCTTCAGCATGCTTTTAATGCAGTTTCTACTCTCCTTTGCTTATTTTTTTATTTCTAACCTTGGCCAGACATGCCTGTCTTCTTTTTACCCAGGATCTTAAGGGGATTTGTCTTGGTTCAAACATCTTCTCAGCATCTGAATACACACGTACCCCTCTCTCCTCACTTTACTTGCACCAGTTATTAATTTCTACCACATCTTTCTTTTTGGTCTACACCATTGCAAATTTGTTAAAATTTAGTTTCATTGAATTATTCATCCTTACTTTCTTTTTTTCTTTCTTTTATTTTCTGCTTTGCTCCTCATTCTGGATGTTTCAAGGCCTTACTTGCTGGGTTTGGAAATGGAGCCATCACTTTATATTTTTTTGAGAGTATCATTTTATGAAGAATCTCATAATTATATTTGAGTATAATGTATAATTAGAGAAATCTGTCTATAAAATCTCTACTGAAAATATGTATTTTTGTTTGTTTGTTTGTTTCCAGATCAACCCTAGTCTTCTTGGCAGGCTTCTCCTTGATTTGGGGGTATAAGAAGTCTATTTCACTGTTATGTGAGTATCCCAACACTGACCATGATGAAACAAGTTCTGCTCCGTGCTTAAAAAGTGTTCTGTTATTACCTGTTTTAGCTTTTTTTCCAGGTATTTTGTTTTATCATTTATGGCTTCCAAGAATGAGCTTCTTCCTGTGATTTTTTTTCTAATGTGTTTATCATTGATACTTAAGAAGGCTACTTGATTTTGTGCATTTGTTTTGTGTCTTTCCTCTTCAAGAAGATATATATTAGTAGTGTTTTTTTCAGTTTCATTCTTGTAGTCTTGTATTATAAAACCATATTTTCTTCAAATAGGAATATTTTGACTCCTATTTGTTCCCTTTCTATTTCCTTCTCTTGTCGTATTGCTCTGGCTAAGACTTCACATTCTAAACTGAACAAGAATGAAGAGAGCAGACATCCCTGATTTGTTCCTGATTTAAGTGGGAACATTGAGGTTTTCTATATTTAGTATGGTGCCGGCTATAGTTTTGCTGCACACAGCATTTATTATGTGGAGATACACTCCTCTATGAAAATCTTTTCATGCCTTTTATAATGAATGGATATTTGATGTTTTCTGAGGGATTAGAACTATTTACTGAAGACTTTAAGACAATAAATAAATTCAGCAAAACATCAGTAGATGGAAAGATGTCCTGTGCTCATGGACTGGCAGGATTAATATTATCAAAATGGCTACCTTATCAATCTAGTACTCAATCAATCAGATTGAGTACTAACCCATCTAATATACTAGGATTATTCTCAACAGACTTATAAAACATAACCACAAAGTTTATACTGATACAAAAACTAAACAAAAGGAAAACAACCAACCAACGAAAAAACACCCAAAGGATAGCAAAAGCAATTCAGAAATAAATAATACTCAGGAGTTATCACCATATATAATTTTCAATTATACTACAGAGCCAAGGTAACAAAAATATTATGGTACTGTCACAAAACAGACACAATGATCAATGTAACAGAATACAGAACCCAGGTACAGCTTCAGCTACCTGATTTTTGACAGACAATAAAAATTGTATTTAGGAAAAAAATGCATCTTCAATAGTTCTCAGAAATATCAATATAATGAAACTGGATCTGTACATTTCAATTTACACAAACCTCAACATACAACATAAGAAACTACCACTAGTAGAAAAATAATGGACTATATTTCAACCTATAGGCCTAGGTGACTTTTTTTGTAAATCTGCAGCTCAGGAAACAAGACCAATAGTCGACAAATAAGATCTTATGAAACTACAGAGATTCTGTACAGCAAAGGAAATTGCGAGTTGTGTGCATAGAATAGAAAAAAGTCTACTCTAGCTTCACATCTCATAGAGGATTAGTGTATAAAATACATCAACAGCTCAAAAAACTGAATGCAGAAGAAATGGCACAACTTAAAAATGTGCTTTTGGACTGAACACAAAGCTCTCTAAACAAATGCAGGAGGTCAGTAAACACTAAGAAACCTCAAGTGTTCTATATTCTCAGTCAACAGGGAAATCCGGATAAAAATATTTTAAGATTCCATTTCACTCTAGTCAGAAAGGCCATAATCAGGAACATCATAGCAACAAATGCTGGCAGGGGAAAGAGACATTCAAGGGCACTCTTGGTTGAAGGCAAAGTAGTGCAGTCACTCTGGAAAATGTTCTGGAAGGTTCCTCCTCTCAAACAAGAAAGAGATCTATTGTGACTCGGCTATATTACTTCTGGGGCATGTATCTAAAGAATTTTGTATCTGACTGTACCATGTTGAATGCCACTCTATTCACAATAGCTAGGGAAAGAATTGACCTGGATATTTGCCAACTGACAAATGGATAATAAGATGTGGTACAGGCATATATACAAAATAGGATATAATTAATCTGTAAATTTGCAGTTAAAGTTGATGGAACTTTTAAAAGTATTGTGAATCAGGTCCCAAATACAAAGACCACATGTGGTCTTTCATGTGAGGGTCCTAGCTTCCAGTTTTTTGCTATGTGAGTTTAGCGTGAAGTACATGTGGATCATAGGAAACTAAATGTTTGCCATTGGTGGAGGTTTAGTAGAACATTGGTAAAACAGAAGTAGAGAAGGGGACTAATGGGGACAGAAACATGTAGTAGAGTGATAAGAATGGGAGAGAAGCCAGAGGAACCCTGAACCACAATAAAGGTGAGAAATGAAGTTACATGGGAATCTATGATCTTGCAATCCAAACAAACACTTTAAAACAGGAGATAGTAAAGCTTATGTGTTATGAAATAACACAGACAAACTTCGAAAGATAAAGTGTGGGTTGGGGCAGGAGGCAGGGGAAGGAGGAATGGGAGTGGTTTAATATTTAAGACATCTTTGGAACACCACTAGTTTGCAAACTAATTAAAATTTATTTTGTATACAGAGTTTGATCAGAAGTGCTTCACATTCGTGAACAATGCTGCTCCCAGAAGACATGGGTTATTAAATGAAAATCTCATGGGCTACCCCTTTACAAATTATTAGTCAGAGAGTTCCCAGAGGCACTCAGAACAATACAGGCTGTTGTCACTGCTCTTGGTTATCTGCTGAAATGAGATGTTAAGACCATATTGTTGAAGACACCATGCACTTTGGATGCGGAATACAGAAAAATCAATCTTGAACTGATGAGGAAATCCTTCTGTGACAGATAGCTTTCATAGTGCTAGAAGGAATAATGTAGGTTTCAGAGTGAGAGGATATATCAATGGTCTTATCCAGCATGCGACAGTACCAACCTAGTAGGAAACATGTGGTCATTGATGGCACATAGAGTGGTAGAAGTGTTTATGGGTATAATTACTACCTCCTTTGATTGTACTTGAGACTAGCTTCATAGGAGACAATTCAGCAACTCATGCCCAGTACTGTAAACACAGTCACAAAACATGACTAGAGAAAGAATAGGTCCTTAAGCAGAACTTATTGATGTTATTTTTCTAAACAGGGAAATGATGCCAAATTACAATCTATTTATAATTATACCCATAAATTTGTTATACTCCTGACCTTGGACAGAAAAGCTTCTTTTTGCAATTGGTAGTGATTAATGAAGAGCTACATTGCATCTCAAAGTGCCCAGAGTAAGGATTACAAGTGCTTAGCCATAGTTTGGAATTTATAGTAACCCCACCTCCCTACCTCAAGGCTCAGGAAACATCTTTAAGAGGGGTGAGAAAAAAATACAATGGACAGAGAATGAGAAGTGCTGTGAAATACTGTCCTCTGGACACGACATGGCAGTTGTGAGGGCTATTCTTGATTGTCAACTTGATTACACCTGGGACTGACTAAAACCCAAAAATGGATGGGCACACCTGTGAGAGATTTTTGCTTAATTTGAAGTGGGAAGATCTATTTCTAATTGAGATCTTGAGGAAAGAAGGCGTGCCTTTAATCTGGATTTTTTGAGCTGGGAAAATCCATCTCTACTTCTACCTCTACACCTTCTTTTGGAAGTCTATATAAGGACATTGAAAATGGAAATCTTTGCGCTTTCTAAATGCTCTCACCTTGCTAGCAAGTCTGTTTGTTCACTGGCATTAAAGCCTACTTCTTCAGGATTATCAGAGTTTTCTAAAGAGCAGGTGAGATATCTAGTCTCATGAACTGAACAATTAGATTCTTGGACTTTCCATTCATAAGCAGCCATTGTTGAATTAGCTGGACCACAGCTATAAGTCATTCTAATAAATTTCCTTTCTCTATCTATCTTTCTATACATCTATCTATCTATCTATCTATCTGCATGCATAAATATCTACATACCTAGAGATATCTATATCTGTACCTATATAGGTATTTTTATATCTATAGCTATACCTATATAGTTAGTCCTATATCTATACATATCTATCTCTATATGTATCTATATTTATATTGGTGGGTACAAATATAGATATAGGTATAGATATAGATATAAGTGTAGGTGTTGGTAAAGGTATAGACATAGCTATAGCTATAGATATATTTGATATAGATTTATTCATTCTATATGTTCTGTGATTCTTGAAAACCCTGACTAAAACAGCTAATATTCATATGAACACATTGTAGTTCCGGTTGCCTGCACAAAACCTGCCTGAAAGCAAGCCAGATAAAACCTCCAGCCTAGAAAGAAGCCAGGCTGCTGAGATCTGATCCTAGATGAGGGGCTACTGCATGTGGATGAATTGCTTTTCTTTAGTCGCATGACCACTAGAAGGTTGCTTATACCCCAGTAGACGATGAGATACTCATGAGCATATGGGCAATATTAATTGGACTCAGTAGGTTAAAAAGAAGTATAAAGAGATTACATAAAATTTAGAGAGAAATATGCTTGGGAAAGCTTGGAATAGGAAGTTGGGGATAATCAAGACAGATTGAACACATGTATGAAATTTTTAGAGGATAAATATTAAAATAAAAAAGAGATGATTCATATACATACTCAAGGAATCATTGTGACTATAAGCGAGAAAGCTCTAGAATGGTTTCAGGCCCACCATGAAAACACTATGGTGGAGGTTCCAGGCTCTGTTCTCTGCCAGAGACGCAAATCTCAGGAATACACGTTCCCAAGGACATTTGGCATTTAGAGAGGAGAGCAAACATTATTGTCTAGTAGCTATCCTCAAGAACTGTGTTTGCATTAAACTTTTCAAGACATATACAAATGAGGGCATCAGAAAGAGCCTTTCTCTGGGTTTACCCCTGTGATATAACTAACCTTATAGATATTCATCTTTGACTATGTAAGTGCTCAAGTAGTACACAAAGTCCCAAGGTTTGAGTTAAAGTTTTATTAAAATTAAAAGAATGAGTAGAAAACCAAGTAAGATATCTTTTTCATGTTACCTTTGTTATCCTTATAACTTAAGATTATATACCAGCTCTATTAAGTTCCCTAGGACACCTTTAAATTAGTCCACCTCTCATATCTTATCACCCTCCTTTTGGCTAAGGCCTCCTAGCTAACAGTAGTTAGGCTCATAAAGCTAAAGCAAGATCAGAACAAAACCAACCAACCAACCAAACAAACAAACATAAAACTCCAGCCAAATACATTGAAAGAAAAGAAATCAAAGGACAATGTTTACCCTATATATTAAATATTTATATTTGAGTTCTCTATCTGGTTTCCTAAAGTTTTGCAAAATCATAGTATGGATATTCCGAACCATAAAACCCTGTTTTCCTATAATCCTGTTAACACAGAGCACATTTTCTTGATAAAAGTGCCTTCAAAACTCTTTAAACTTTACTCGGAAAGAACTTCTACAATTTTGGAAGCAGCATCTCTAGAAAGACAGAGCTTTAATTATCACTTCGGTGGGGCATAATTGAGAAGAGCTACATGGTGCATTTTTAATGGTATCTGAAACAGGTATATATAACAAGAGTAGCTGAGAGATTGTGCAATGTGCTCACAGGATGTAGAAGTAAGAAGGATTAGAGAAGGAAAGGTATTCAGCACTCAGGATAGAAAAATAGCCTGTCAAGTGATTATCTCAATTTTCAAGGTTGTTATCTCTAAAATATTCTGTGGTGCATATTCATATTGTTATAGGAAGGACATTTGGTTTGGCAGACACATGCCTGGAGTTGAAATTATTCAATCTACTCCAAATTCCTAACGGCTTGCTGCATGGCCCATATGGTACTTCTGCCAGGCTCCCAAAACCAACTCATCCAAATTTGGACACATTTTCTTCCAGCCTCTCTTTCCTCATAACTCATCTTGCCTCTAGCAGTCTCTCTACATATTGTTATTTCTATGTGGTCAACCAAGCTGGAAAGCCTGGCTGTCTCCCTACAACCATTTGGGAACCTTTGCTCATCCCTGGACAGCCTAGGCTCCCGATCTTGTATACTATTTGATTAGATTTATGGGATAGGTAGCACACCTAATCTGAACTCACAGTTCTCCAATGTCTGAGTTTTTCTGAGCATTCACATTTCACAGCATCTTGGCTCTTCAGATTAGGGACTGTCAACAAATACTATCCTTTCAGCCCCAGACTTCAAGCAAAATTTGCATGGGAAAATTCAATGCAGCTTCTTCATGGCCCATTGAAAGTGTCACTGAGTGAACGCCCATTCCTAATTAGAATCATGATTCTGTTATCTGTGACCTCCTAATTCCTTCACTTTATATTTGATCATTTTCTTCCCATTCATATTTTATCAGTTTTATAGGTAGTGCTATATTCTGTAGTGCTTAGAGGTTGGGAAGCAAATCTTTTTCATTCTTAAATGTCAATGTGCAGTAACATATGTAAATAGTAACCTATGAAAGCATTTGTTGATTGGTAACCTATTGCTATATAAACATACACCATCTTCCTTGAAATGCAGAAGTGGTGAAGGAGAAGTCTAATGATCTAGGACTTTGAAAGCACAGAGGAAAAGGTTTCAGAGTCATTCTTTCTTAACTAGGTGCCAGATATTGCAGTTACTGGGCTGGTGTTAGAAAGCCAGCTTGTACAACAGGCTTGTATAGAAGGTAGTTATTTCACAGTTCCTGTTTTTGAGAACCAGAAGTTAAAAGAGAGAGAGATCGAGACAGAGAGAGAGAGAGAGAGAGAGACAGACAGAGACAGAGACAGAGAGAGAGGGAGGGAGAAAGGGAGAGAGAGAGACAGAGAGAGAGAGAGACAATTGTAGTCTGGATGCATTGTATGGGAAGAGAAGAATAAATAGAAACAAGAACAAGAGAGAAGAAAAACAGAGAGAGGGGAAAAAGATAAGAAAAGGTAGAGAAGTGCCTACTGTCAAATAACTAAGCAGGGTGTTGAACAATATGGATTACAACAGGTGCTCTCTGTTGTGCCCTCTCAACAAAGGGCAAAGATAAGGAAGACACAACAGCTGTTCCATGGAATGGTTTAAGGCAGAGTATGGGGTACCTTGGGAATGTTATAGAGATGGTGCAGAGGTTGGAACTTCTCACTGATCTTGTAAAGAAGGATGCAGAATGCAAAGCATCCGCTGTCTGTCCAGTGGTGTCGGGAAACAACAAGCGGTCTGGAAATTAAAGCCCTGTCACTTGCATAGTTAGCCAGCATCTCTGCCTCTCCTCCCTGTGCTTTTCCCCTTCTGCTAACTGCTTCCTTTGATGCACAGCTTTTTAGGTTGTTGTGATTCAGTTTGGCCAACCTTTGCTATTTTTAGCTGTGATCACAAATCCTTTGAGTTGACAATTGATGATGGAATAAACAATGCTCCGGTTTACCTTTTGTCTGCTTTATCTCAAGTTTAATTTTGTTTGGGGCTGAAAGAAAGGAGACTTTTTGTTTGTTTGGTTGGTTTTGTTTTGTTTTGGTTTTCCTTTTCCTTTATAAGTATGGATGAATACTCAGTTTTCCCATCACCACAGATTATAGTCTTCCCCTTCTCAAATGAATTTCCTCAGAGAATCTGCAGGGATTTTGAATTAAATACATTTTTAATTTATAGGTTCTCTATTCTATCTCATTAGTTTGTCTGTCTTTATGCCAGAATCATACTGTTTTGATGACCATTGCTTTGTACAATATTTTAAAATTAGGAATTATAGGTACTACAAACTTGTTCCTTTTCATCAAGATTACTTTGGCTCTTTATAGTATTTGTAAATCCTCAAAAATTTTAGTTTTTTTTTCTGTGAAGAATGACAGTAATATTTTGCTAGTAATTGCTTTAAATTTGTAAATCATATTGAATAAAAAATAATGGTTTAATTTTCCCAATATATAACATGGATTGTATGTCCAAATTTTCTGTGTTCTTCATTTCTATTCATCAATATTTTGTAATTCCTATTACAGAAATCCTTGACTTCCTTGATTACATTTATTTTTATGTATTTTAATTTTATGTCTCGATTATGAATGGGTTGTTTCATGCATACATTTCTCTTTCAGGCTTTGACTACTGAGGCACAGAAATGCTACAGGCTTTCCATAGCATTTATCTGATCATTCAGTGTGTGTGTGTGTGTGTGTGTGTGTGTGTGTGTGTGTGTGTCTTATGTGATTACACATCTGTTCAGGCTTTTTTTTAAAGACCATTTGAAAAAATTTATTTTTCATAAAGATGAAAATACTTATGGTATTACTATTAATCTCCCTAAGAACTGGCATTTGTTATAATGCATAACTTTTGGTGCATTGAATTTGTGTTTTGGTTTCTTTTAAGAAAAATATTAATTGAGTAATCTCCATCTGTCTTCTCACTTGCTGAAATTCTTGTGTTGATTTGGAGGGTTTCTTCCATTATGGTCAGGAAATAAAGTTGCATGTTATGAAATTCAGTTGTTTTTGTTTGTTGAGATATGACTTGTATCAATATATGGTTAATCATAGTTGGATGAGAAGAAAGCACTGTAGTGTTGACCGGGGTGTACTCTAAATGGCTGTTAGGTCCAACTGGCCGACAGTATAGTTTAGCTCTGTGGCTCCTTGTGGGTGTATTTATCAAGAAGATCTCACCCATCTGAGAAACTGCTATTGATATTATTCATTCACTATAGTTATATTAGATTCTGCTCTCTAGTTTTAGATACTGTGCTTGCTTTATACAATTTATTGCTCCAATGTGAATACCTATATATTTCACCATTATTTTATCTCTCCTTTCATTGATTCATTATTTATTATTATTATTATTACATACTAACAATTGTTTGGAGTTTGTACAGTTTTGGACTTAAATACTATTGCCTAATTGGTTTTGTTTTCTGTTTGCATAATAAATCTTTTTTTTCATCCCATACTCTCAGTATATATGCATATTTCTTACCAGAGTGTGGTTCTCTTTTTTTTATTTTTGGTTTTTCGAGACAGGGTTTCTCTGTGTAGCCCTGGCTGTCCTGGAGATCACTCTGTAGACCAGGCTGGCCTCGAACTCAGAAATCTGCCTGCCTCTGCCTCCCAAGTGCTGGGATTAAAGGCGTGTGCCACCAAGCCCGGCTCAGAGTGTGGTTCTTATAAGTATTATGGTTTGGGGATTTAATTTATCATCTATTAATCTGTCATCTATTGATATTTAATTTAGTTACATTTAAGGTATTACTGAGTAATGCATATGTATTCCCGCTATTCTGTATAATCAGTCAAACATCCAGAACTGCTCAAGTGTTTTCAGCGTCCAAAGGCAATCTGATAAGTTTTCCCATTTTGTTCCTGGAAGCCTCATTTGGTTGTTTCCCACGCTTACTGGTGAATGGGCAGAACTGCTGCTCTCCTTCCCTGAGACTCTGAGTGCTCCTCAGGTGCTCCATAGTGATATGGAGAGGTAAGATGGATCAACTGGTAGGGGCACTAACAGCTGCTTCATAGGACCTGAGTGAATCTGGTTTTTATATGGCTCCATGTAGCCAGAAACTGTATGGACAAGGGTGCAGCATGGCTGAGTTCTTTCCCCCAAGGCAAAGCAACTATCTTTCAGTTCACCAAATTCAACCAACAGATCGCGATGTTCATGGTTCTCTAGAACTAAATGCTTGAAGTGCTTGTCCCATTTCTACTCTCAGCAGAAATCCCGAGAAATTAAACATACTCAAATGAACTGAGACCTTTATCTAAAGAATACAGAAAAAAGGCCAGCATTCTTAATGGTATTCATTATCAAGGAAGTGCAAATAAAAACCACAGTGAGGTGCCATCTCACTTCAACCAGAACTATCTGGAATGTACAGGAAGAGATTGAAACCACCAGGTTAAAGAGACATCTTCACTCCCATCATTATTTCCACACTATTCTCAATACCAATGATATGAAATCAATCTGAGTGTCCATCAGTTGATACCCAGAAAAAGAAACTGTGGTCTCTATATAAAAATAGAACATTGCTCAACCAGTGATGCTCCACTAACATGGAGAGGTCTAGAGGACATTGTGATGTAAAATAAATCAGGTACATAAGACATCTACTGAATTTCTAACTCCCATGTAAAAGCCAACAAGTCAATCTCATGCCTGGGGAGCTGGCACACTAAGTAGATTGCTTGCCACACACAAACATAAGGATTTGAATTATTTTCAGCCAGATCTGGTGGTGATACCAGTGTCCTGGAGGTGGAGACAATAGATTCCCTGGGGATTGTTGGCTCCGGCTGGCTGCAGATTTCATGAAATATCTTGTCTCAGAGATGATGTGGAGAAATATTTGAAGAAAACATCTCATGTCATCCTGTGCAGCCATGCACATCCATCCTGTGCACATGAACCTTTCCATACAGGTACATGGACATACACATGCCTAAACACAGAGTTCAACTCAAGGAAGTAGTGACTATAGTCTATTAGAGGGTTCAGGAGAGGTGTGAGTGGAGAGAAGATCATTAATGGGCATAGACACTATTGTGTGACTGGGAGGAATAGCTTTTAATATCCTATATCTCAGCAGGAAAACTATACCAAGCAACAATCAATAGAACATTTCAAAATAGTGACAGTGTAAGGGATCTGAATGTTCCTAACACAAAGGATTCATGTTTGTCTGACATTACAGATGTACTAGTTACACTGGCACCATCGTATTGTTCACATGTATGGAAATCTTCCACCATATCCAT
>JADRCC010577940.1:21829-35162 GCA_019843855.1 Hylomyscus alleni
TATACACACACACACATGTGTATATATACATATGTAAACGTATATATAGTATATGTTGATTGAAAAGATAAATATGTAAGAAAACCCTGTTAAATTAAACAACTAACTAGTGAAATAATCACTTTGACTTTAGAACACAGAGCTTCTCTAGTATACAAGTGGCCATAGGAATTATAGTCTCCTGTTATGTGGATTCAATTCCTTTTCTTTCTTCATTCCTAAGAAAAGTGATGCTGTCCTCGTAGTTTGTGTCTTCTTGTCTTTCTGTATTACTCTTCCATTTATGCTATTACTAAATTCACTCTGATTCTCTTCAATGTAATAGTACAAGTAGAACCTTGATCAGTAACGGGGTTGAATAAGAAAGTTCCAACAATTCTAGGTACAAATAGACATATATTCAAACCGATATTTAAACCCAGTTGTAACTGTGGAAAGCATCCATTTGTATTATTGATTGAAAATTTTACTTAGCCTTACTCAAAGCATATAACTAGTCGAAAATTCCCACAGCTGTTATAATTTTATAGAAAAATGTCATTTGTGTCATTTAGCCTACTTTTCTGCTTTGGAGTCCTTTTAAGATTCAAAGAGATGTCCTATGTGTAAAATGATTGCCTTTCTTCAAAACATATATATTATATCGCAAACTGTCTCCTACCCAAGTGAAGGCAAAATGACTCTCTGTAACTTCTTCCTTTGTGAGCTTCTTCAGGCGAAGCCATCAGTGGAGTCACTCATGTGATACACTGGCAGTTAAAAGACTCAAATGTCAAGATGTTTTTATCAGTCCCATCAACAGTAACTTTCAGAGTGAGCAGTTCTCTGTTTATGTCAAATCTTCAGCCTGGAATTTTTTTCCCCCATCATAAACTAAGAAATTGCTCACATGCTAATGCAAACTTTTTTTTTTTTTTTTTGTCCAATCATTCACACGTCTCATCTCAAATATCTTTCACCTGCTAGTGAGGATGATGGGATGTATCCTGTGGCTGATGAACACCCATTAGCCTTCAGAAGCAAATATACCCCCCTGTGAGCATCTAGCGTACGATCGGAATAGAATTCCATTTTGTGGTTTGTGGAAAAAGAAGTGTTTTAGAAGCAGCCCACGTGTTTTTGGATTTCATACCAGCACTTGTTCAGCTTCTGAGCTGCTCGCTGGCTTGCTGGTATGTAGCCCATTTTCACACGCAATTGAAGAGAATATATAGGCAGAATCTAGCTAGTCAGAAAAAATGAATTTATATATTTTGAGCGTGTGCCTTGCTGTGGAGTACCAAATACACAGGTAGACATCTCAAATCACTGTGAACCTTTCTTTTTAAAGAGAGACTAGAGAGTTCAACATCTTTCTCTGTGCCTTCCAACTTTCTTTTATGGAAATAATTTTTTCTGTTTAAATATGAATCTGCTTCATAATCACTGATATAATGACCAATTTTTAAATGCTGTGTTTTATTTGTCTTTGGCTTGCTTCTTTTGATTTTCTTTTTTTTTGTTGGGGGGGGATTTGTGTGTATGTTTCATGTTTTCTTTTCTGATTTTCTATTATTTTTGTTTTTTAAGAGAGAGAGAAAAAGAATATTACACTGGGTGGGTTGAGAGGTAGGGAGAATCTAGAAGGAAATGGGGGCATGGAAAAGCATGCTTAAAATATACTGCATGAAATGCAACTTTCAATTAAAACACTGCAGAAAATACATGTTGTGCCATCAAACTATTCAACAGAAAAACCCATTTAAGATTCATTCTTAAATGTATACCTGAAATTCATTCTTAAATGTATACAGGTATATTAATGTATACCTGAATATTTAAACTTAATGACCTATATGCTCAGACCCATGACCATCTGTGAATGAAGAGATAAAGCATATTGATTTTAGCAAGGAGCTTCACTGGAATGTAGGTGGCATTGCATCAGTTTACAGTTCCAATGGTTTGTTGCAGTTCAGAAATGAAAATAAATAAATAAGAAAACGGTCGTTACCTGGAAGCCTTTCAGACTTACAGAAATGTAATCAATTTTTTATCGGTGGTTAGGCACGGGAAGCCAGTGTGGATTTTCTGTCCTCAGTTCTACTGTCTTCTTGTTAAAATATTTAGGGAGCCCCTGTGGGAAATACTATACCCAGATTGAACCTGTTTACATTTGGAATCAAGAAATTTGTTCTTTATATTCTACAACCACAAACACATCCTTGTCTCTTGTAATCCCCTCTGCTAGAGGAATGCAGGATAGGGTATAACTCTCTTTTGGTGACTGAACATCCTTCTATGGACTGACTGGAGACATGGGGTGTACCACTTCAAATCCTAGTCAAATATAACATACAGTTTTAAACATTAATTCCCATTCAGGTGAGAGTACACCATTTTGATATCTAGCACTATTTCCTAATCATGTTTTTATTTGTTTCGATTTTTGTTTTTTGCTGGCTGAAAAAGAAATCCTCAACAGGGAAATGTAGAACTTCTCGTGTTAGCAACAGGGCCTCTGATTCGAACGTTTACCAAGTAGATCCCAAATGGTGAAAGCCAGCTATCCCCCATTGACTACACCCCTAGACAGCAGGCAGTAACTTAAGAGACACGATGCCCTTGTTCCCTCTTCACCATTGGCTTCCCCTTCCTTTTTCCTTTCCTTCTCTTTATAATAACAAGAAGGGAGGTATGTTAGCATCAGGGCCTCCAAAGCCTGTGAGGTCACATAGGCAGGACCTGTTGCCAGGGCAACAGCTGCCATATTCTTAGAATCCATTGGGTTCACCTCCCACCTTTACCTGTGGCCACTATGTCAGAACCCATATAAATATGGGGAACACTCCTCCCTTTCTCTCTCTCTCGCCTCTTCTTCTCTGTCCACTCTCAATTTAACCTCTTCTTCTCTCTCTTCTTCTTACACGTGGAACTGTTTGGGTCTAGTGTGTGGTGTGTCCTGAGGAGAGCTGCTCTTCTAACACATCAGATAACTTGTCTTATCTAAAATTGTATTAAAATAATTTAAAGCTTTCTTGTAAAGCTAACTTACCCATGTTTAGGAAAAATAGACTACTGTTAAACATAGTCTAAGTGATGGGAGGATTAAAGTCACATTTTCTCTTGTAGAGGGGTTTGTCATTCAGCTAGTAAGAAGAGACATACTTTTAAATAAATATAATTCAGGATAAAAATAAAGAGCTAGAAAGAATTGTGAAGAAGGAAACATCAGGCAAGATATGGGAACTTTTGAGAAGGTAACTGAGCAGAAGCATGCTTCATGAAGGAGAAAACATTTGTGGTGAACACAAGTAAACACTGAGTAGCTACTGCTAAGACATGTGTATCGAGGGCTGGCAGTGCTGTGCAAGAGACATTTCCCAGCATGCGAGAGATAGTTTAAAAACATTAAATAAGCCAGGCGTTGGTGGCACACGCCTTTAATCCCAGTACTTGGGAGGCAGAGGCAGGCAGATTTCTGAGTTCAAGGCCAGCCTGATCTACAGAGTGAGTTCCAGGACAGTCAGGGCTATACAGAGAAACCCTGTTTCGAAAAACAAAACAAAAAAAGCAAACAAACAAACAAAAACATTAAATACAAATGAATGGATTACAAATGCAATGTGTCTATGAGGATGCACGGGTTTTGACAAATGTGTAGAACTACATCTCCTAATTCAAAGACTTTGCCATGATACAGGGTTTAGGTGAGCTGTGGGGAAAGCCAGACATTGAAGTGATGCATGGCGGAGTTGGGGAGAAAGAATGGATATGCCTCAGTTTCTAACATGACATTTGCATAGGAAATGAGTGATGTGACTACTGTCAAAGTAGCCTTCTGGAGCCTCACTGACCAGACAGAAGAATTTCTGAAGCAAGGGTTGGAGGTGTAGCTCAACGGCAGAGTACTTGCCTAGCATGTAGTAGACCCTGGATTTGTTTCTTAACACAAGGAAACAAGTACAACAATACAAAGAAAGAACAGTGATGGCTCAGGGATCAGAGGATGTCTGACTGCTGATCACCAACGACAGAGCAGGCACAATGTGCGTTCTTCACAGGCATTACTCCATTTCAGTTATTTACAAAGAAGGGAGCCTGGGCTTAAAAGGCCATTGCCCTAAAATCACTGCAAGTGTGTTTTTTCCATTGGAAAAAATCTGTGTGCATTTGGGGCTTAGGGCATGTTGTGAGTGGAAATTATAACATGGCTGGAATCACTTTCATATTCCTGGGAGAGAAATGAGAGGAGACTAAGCTGCTTTTGCAAAGACGGGAGCTAGATAGGCAGAGTGTCAGGATGAGAAACTTTATTGGGATAATTTCATATCAACATAAATGTCATCAATGAAAATTGGAAAAAGGAAACCAGATGTGAGAGAATTTAAAAACGGAAACTTCTGACTCCATATTGCTTCAGAATTAAACTCAACTGTATCACCACAATGAAGCTTTCTCCTCAAGGGTCCTCGGCAAATAGCTCGCATGTGCAATGAAAAACTCCTCTTTCAGCTCAGGAAGGGGGAGGCCAGGCTATCTAGAAGCGCGCGCGCACACACACACACACACATGCATGCACACAGTCACATTCACACAAACTCATACTCACACTCATATACACAAACATGCAGCCATACATACAGATGCACACATGCAATCACATACACACACACACACACACACACACACACACACACACATGCACACATACACATACACTGGAATACAAGCTTGTTAGTAAAGTTTAAACATTAAACATGGAAAAAACAGGGAATGCTGTAATGGAAATCTGAGTATCCTGAAGAGAACCCACAGTCTGTGGATTATAGAAATTCTCCCATAGGTCATGCGTTTTAGTTTTTACTTTTTGAAAGAAGGCAGAAGGATGGGGGGTTGATGGTCAGAACCTTCTAGACTGGCTCAATAGGCATGGTGTATGGCAATGGCTTGCACTGGTGGGGGATAACAACCAATGTGGTATGCATTTCAAGAGCAGTGTCAGCATGCCAACAGATAGAAGTATCAAATTAGCAGGTAGGTTCTGGACAAATGAGAAAAAAAGTGTACTGATGTTAACTTTTTTTTTTTTTTAATTTGGGGTCTCAGTAGCCTAGGCTGGTCTCAAAATGGTATATCACCAGGAATCTTTGCAATTCTTGAATCTCCTCCCTCCCGAGTGACAGGATTACGGGCTTGTAACGTAATCATACCCTGCAGGATATGGTTTTTTTATCTGAATTAGAGTGAAAAAATAGTATTGGAGGTTTTTAGGGTGGTGATGGTTTTTTAATTTGTAACAGATGTGGGTAGGATCCAAAGTTTTGGAGGGAGGCAGATATTGGCAGATAGGAGGGTATTTAGGAGGCTACTGCAGGTGGGTGTTTAATGTTCTATGATGGTGGCAGGATCAGGGCAAACCACACCATGTGAAGATGTACAGACTGTAGGACTGCGTATAACATCACAGGAGGGGGGCACTCTCGCTGGAGGGGAAGAGCTGAGAGAGGAGCCCTCTATAGCTTTTGCCCCAGGGTCCCCCGTTTTGAATGCCTCTTACAGGACCAAGCCCAACACTCATTCTTTGTTGTGTGGAGCTCAATTTGAATGCCCATACTTTTTCTCATTGTCCATGTATCTCATGCCCCCTGAGGTCTGTTTGCTTATTTGTGTCTGGCTATCCCCCTTTGGATGGCCAGAGAAAACAGTTTTTGTTTTCTTTGTCTATGCAAAGCTTGCCGACCAGTTGGTGTTAGCCTGTGTTCAAAAGTCTGCATTATTTGTCAATTAATTTTACACGAGAATGCAGATATCCAGTGTCCTCCAAGGAGATGAAATAAATCTTAAGCATCAATAGAAGCCCTCCTCCATCCCACCCCGCATCCCTCACTAACTTAAATTATTAGCTAGAGGTTGAGTTTAAAGTATGAGGCTGGACATTTCCTACTGAATTAACCAGAATTTAATCAATAATGGTGTGCTGAATTATTTAATTCAGGAGTGATCGGCTAGGTCTTCTGAAATAAAATGCATCGTATCACTCCAATGTCATTGTCTCAGGAATGGAGAAAGGGAGGGAATGTGGAGTGGAAAGACTGAGGGACGAGGAGAGACAGTTAGTACAAGGAAGAAGGGATGTCTCATTAACCTAATATCTTTGCTGTTAGACTAAACTTTAGTTTACAGCATGGAGGAAGAGTAAAGTAGGCGGGGAAAAACAGGTGGATGCACTTTGAGTTAATTAACATAGCTTGAATTTAATTTTTGAAAGTGTGCAGTTAGCTTGGGGATGGCAGTGTGGCTTGGAGTAAAGGATATTGAGTGCAGACAAGTGGTTGTAACAGAATTTCAGATCCTACACATCTGATATTGTATACTGACCATTAGTAGGTACCAGTGCAAAAAGGAAGTAACTTTAGGTAGGAAAATTTGACAGTTCAGAATTGAAATTCTTTCTAACACGTATCTATAAAGATAAAATTTTTATCATCTCATTCTTCAAAGATACAAAGTAAGCTCTATTCTAATGCTATACTTATTCTAATGAAGGGCATTCTATTCTGTTCCTTTGTGGGTGGGAGAAAAAAAAGCAACACCTCTAATATGGAGTAAAATGCCAGATGGAATAGAAGCAATGTACTTCCCATTGCTATATGACAATTTGGTTTTCATTCCTGCATAAAATGGATTTAAGGGCCTTTCTTAAATTTTGGAACCATGTGTTGACGATGCATTCTAAGGAGTTCAAGTGGTAGGTGACTAAAGTACTTACATAGATATACAAAGGTAATTATAGTAGGAAGATAAAGGGATCTGCAAAATGCAGAGGTCTCACTGACAATGGGAAGTCCAGTAGATCAAGATGGACTCTCAGAGAACTTCAAGTTGTGGTTATTGACTGCTCTTACTTTGTATCCCAGGCTAGCTTCAATCCTCCTACCTCAAGCCTCTCTCCGTGCTAGGATTCCAGGTGTGTGCCACCCTGTCTGGCAGTTAAAATATGCTGGAACTTACACCCAAATCCAGAACTACTGGGTGAGCCATTCCATTTTTGTACATGCCAGACCTACGCTTGTATTCTCTTTCCATAGTCTTTTGGATGTGTAAATAATGAGCCCAAGAAATCTCGTGTTACAGTGTCTTCTACGGATACCACAGGTTTTATGGTTGAAGGGGGGAATTCCAGTGAGTGCAGTTATAGAAAAATCTTTATATCCTGTGAGGTTACATTATTCTTTCCATAACATCCTTCGCCACAGACATTTATATAACTTGGCCAGCTTCGGTAGAATTTCCACCTTCATCTCAGAGAAACACAATAGCTATAATGGTGCCCATTATAACGACCATTCTTCTCAATTGTAAAGACACAGTGAACTTGTGAAGATGAAGCTATGTGTTGATTGAATGTTAAGTTGTGATCAATGAAAAGTATTTGTGCAGTAATTTTATACCCAAGCAAGAACCGGGCATCCTGGTGATAAATCAGCATGTGCGTAACCTCAAAAATAGTGTCTCACGTAGCTAACTAAACTGAATTTTCCTTATGTCAACAGGGCACAACATAAGTTACACTTAAGAAATAGAATGAAGCAAAAAAAAAAAAAAACTCTAGGCATTTTTTTTCTTTTTTGGTCATTGGGTTAAAGAGAATAAACTGTATGACTAAAGAGAATGGCAACTCATCTCTAAATCACACCTTACTTATGGTGAGTTATCAGAGGGAGCCCACATTCCTCTCCCCTTTAAGCTTAATCTCAGAAGAAGATGATAAACTGAGAACTACTTTCAGTATCAACAACATTTCCTGGAAGGGGCCAGAATGTAAGTAAATACTGTTGGCTTTGGAGGCCTTGTGTGGTCACTGCTGCCATGTGCTCCCTGACGGACAGCTCCTTAGACTATAAAACCAAGGTTTACCAAAGCAGCCTGTAGGTCAGCCTGCGAACGGTGGTTCAGTCTGCAGTCTTCTGATTTATATGAGTGTGCACGTGGTGAGACTTAATAAAAGTACTGCACACAACTCTTTGATCTCCTGTGCACCACATACTTTCATCTACCTGAAAGAGTGACCTGGATGTCTCTCAGGGTTTAAGAGCAATGCTTGAAAACAGTGGTCAGGGGCTATCTCTGGGAAGCGTGGCTGAGGAATCAATGCAGTCAGTGGTTGTCTTCTTGCCTGCGTGTGTGTAGGTTCCTTGGTCTTGGGGGAGCCTGCTACCATCTGTCCTTGGGTTTTGAAGGCTCTCAAAACAGAGTACAACTAAAAGATCTCTTTCTAGCAATTTGTTAAAAAACTTAGCGCTTCCTTTCCAGATCCATACATACTCATTACCAGATCATGTCTGATGACTGCATGCCAAGCCAGCCTTCCAGCCATGATAATTCCCTTGTCCAAAGTGGTACTGATTTGAACCCTCTTTACTTCATCTCAAGTCTAAAATAATTACTTGCATTTACTTGTTGATATTTTTCTTGTCGATGGCCTTATTCCAACAGCTGCTTTAATCAGTGATACTATATTGAATGGGCATATTCTGGAAATGGTATCTTCCATTAAGGTTGAAGGAATATACGTTGTATTCATAAGAACAACAACAGATAAGGGTTACTGACTGCCTCAAGTAGAGCATGCACTCATTCAATCATAATAACAATTCATGAGGTAGACAGTATTTTTGTGTGTGTGTATGTTTGTGTTTGTGTGTATATGCACGTGTGTGTGTGTGTGTGTGTGTGTGTGTGTGTGTTGTCAGTGGATGCCCATGAACAGTGTGCATGTGTGTATGGAGTTATGTGTATGAAGTTGACATCAAGTCTCTTCTTCTATCTCTCTCATCATCCATTAGCTAGATAGGCTGGTCAATAAGCTCCAGAGATCTGCCTATCACTGGGACTGGGCTTATGTCTGTGGCCTGCCATGTGTGGCCTTTTATATAAGTACCAAGATCTGAATTCAGGTCTTCCAACTTACACAGAAATCTCCTCACTGACTCAGCCACCTCTCCAGCTCCAGTAGATCTTATTATTTCAATTTTACAGATAAAGAAAGTGAGAGCTAAGGAGAAGCCAGGGAAGCATAAGTTGTTCCCTCTATACCAAATGCATTTTTTTTCTCTTCTAGAAGCCTCAAGTCCACAAGGGAAAACTTGAGGTTCTTAGCATTTTAATAATTTCCCCCAATAGTTTTGGTTATAATTTGTTCAACTATCAATTGTGATGAAGTCTCGATAGAATGTATATATGGTCTGGTTACATCATTATTTGATGCAGAGTTGGTAGGCAGGTAGCTGCCCTCTGAATCAGGATGATGGTACCATGGTTATTGTTTTTAATCATTTAGTTGCAGTCACTGAAGATTCTAATTTCTATTACCTCTGGAGGCGAGAGAATCCCTGGCAGTCCTGGGCTTGAGTCTGGCACTGTGGTAATTGCCTCCATCAGCAGCTGATCTTGGCAAATGCTTTCCTATTTGCCTGTCTCCACAGACCACTCCACTCACTGGAATTATCTACTTAGCTCCTGAGGGCTTATGAGTTTGTGACTCCTAATAGGCAGCACAAAGAGCACATTGTGTTGTGATTCCTCTGGAAAATGTATAGACCTAGACAAAGCATGCCACGCAAGAGATTTATATCCTGGTAGTATAATTTAATAACCTCTTTGGAATTTCCTTTGTAGTCATCTGTTATTATCCCAGGCATTTTCCAGCTAAGGAAACATTTGGCTGCATCTTAAGGTGCTATATTTCTCTGTTGCTTTACCACTTTGCATAGCTGGGTTGACTCCTTATTCTGTACATGATTAGGCAATACACATCTGCAGATATTTCCTGGTATATTTCATAAAAGTTGATAAAAGTAATTGTCAGAAACGATCATGTGTTGATTAAATAAAGCCACCACTGAGGAATTAGGTACACCATTTAAATGTGGTTTAAATGATTTGTAAGCATATCTGTCAACCGATTGTGGGAGTTTTAAACTAGAGATGCATATGCGGACGTACCATCTTGTTTGTGCAAATTTGACAGCAATAGCTTTTTTTTTCTTGAATATATTTGACATTATTTTCAACATTGTTTATGCCAATCACATTTACTGCAAACTGCTTATGACTTTATTGCTGAAAATGGCAACACATACTTATTTAGCTTTTTATTTTAGAATCAGCAGGCTATCATTCGCTTTATTAATCAGATCCAACCTTGAGGATCATAGCCATCAGATTCAAGTTATCTAATTGCTGCTGCTCAGAAGCCGAGAAATCAGTAATGCAGTTCCCCCTTCTCCCCTGAGGAATTACTGCTCCTAAGGACATTATATTTGCGATTGGAGAAAGAGAGCCTTTCAACTTACATATTTTTCTATTGATAACCAAGCATAAGTGGCTTTCTATTATCATGAAGAGAGTCTAGCTGACCTTTCTTTATGCAGCACATATTCTTGCAATTTTCACATTTTAAAATGCTCTTATTACCTTGTATTTGCCGGGATCTCCCTGGCAGGCACTGTTGTATATGCTATGAAAGTGAAGCTACAATGGGTAACTCACCTGCCGTCATTTTATTAGCCCAGTGGAAAAGTCAGTATTTCTAATTTGATGGCTTTGGATCTGTGCCAGTGTTGATGGAGAATAAAGGCCCACCAAGACAACATAAGACACACTGATCCAAATCTGCAAAGAGGGGAAGTAAATGTCTAAAGGGTGAGAAAAAAATTTTACTTAGGAGCCAGAACTGTAGAATGCATTTGAGACCCTAGAGCTATATTAGCCTGAGATGGTTTTTGACTTTTGAAGAGGATACTTTTAAACACCAAGACTGTCCAAAGAAGAAAAGACAGTTGGATGCCAGTTAGTTAGTTAGTTAGTTAGTTAGTTAGTTAGTTAGTTTCCAATGGAACACTTAACAGTTGTTTCCCAAGCACCATGGTAATGTCCAAGCCATGCTAATGGAAGTTTGAGAACCTATGATCCTTTGGAAAACCCAAAGTGTGGGCTCAAACTCAGCTTCAACCCTTGCTTGCATGATTCAAGTGAGTGTTCTGTGTTGAGTCTTGCCTTACTATCTCCACTCAAAAGATAAGGGCTTGTTTTGGTACTTAGATTTTGCTCAGACTGTTCATAAGGGCTGGGCTCTGACTCCAAAATGATGTTACTGTGGTGTGGAGTTTCCCCTTTCAATGTACACTTTAGCATTTTGTTATTTTAAGATACTCAGGAAAATGCAAAAGAAAAAGTAAGTGCAGTAAGGGCACGTTGTATTTTCATTTACCTTTCCTGTGTGAGCCTTGGAAATCATTAGAGAAAATGCATGAAGAGAACTGGTTTAAAATTTATCCCCCGAGTTGCAAAGCCCAGGCAGGATTATTGTAAGACAATCACCATTTATTAGCCAGGCTTCCTCATGCTTATGGTAGATAGAAGGCCCATATTATAAAGTAACTAATGTCAGTAAGAGAGCATACTTACAAACTTATGTATACTATTATTCATTCACTAATGTGAAGGAGGACTGCAAATTCTAACATGATTAGCTGAAAATATATACTTAGGTCTTTCAGGTGTGTTGTGTTTTTCTTGGTCCCAGATTGTCCTGCCTTGTTGTTTTCGTTGTGGTTGTTGCTGTTGTTTACAACTAAGTACAAAACGAAAGCCAATGCATTGGATGTTTGAGCATATATTCATATCAGGTTTTGTTTTACCCAAACTGAATCAGTCAATCTAGTCTGAACCAAAATAGTCTAAATTATTGAATCAACAACCAAAATCTATGGGGAAATGAGAAATCTATGGGAAAATGAGGACCTCATTTGGGTCATGGGTCAGGAGATTTAACTAGAACTCAGGACCCCACTTCTGTTCCCAAAATATTGACAGCAATATTGGCAATTGAGCAGTAAGGATAACATTATTGACATCAAGATAAGCTTCCTAATTTCCTCTATTGGATATAAGAGGGGTCCCTGGCTGAGGATGAGATCATTCTCCTTTTGATATTATATAAAAGTAAACTAATCCCATCTCCCAAAAGAGCTAAAGGAACATAGGTTCCTATAAGTATTCAGTGAGAAGACAAAAGGTGATTTCCTAACTGGCTTTTATGTGACATTAAACTCTCATGAGACTTCAATGTGGATTCCTATCTCCAGGAAGAATAAATATGTGGTTGTACAGCAGCCACCCTTCTGCACAAAGGATATATGTCTTAGCTGTAGTCACCACTGCATATCCCCAAGGTCACTGGACTCCAGAGATTCCAAAATGCCTTCCATTTCTGACTTTTATAAACTCTATCGTGTGTCCAGAATGCATATTGAAGATTCTATCTTGCATCTCACGGCCAGGCCATCAAAGCAATCCTAGTGATGTAATTTGGCTCAATCCCTCACTGTCTTCCATCCTCTCTCTTCCTTGGGCCAAACTGCAATGTAAGAGATCATTTCCTTTCCTAGAGCCCATGACAACAACCATCTGTGCTTTTCTTTCTGCCCAGAAGTTTTGCAGGCCAATCTCCACATGTCTGTATCTGTTATAAGTTTCAAGGGCTTCCTCCAATGTCCTATTACCCTTCTGTCCCATTGCCCTTCATTCCTCCTTAGCCCCTAGCTGAAATGATTCTCTCCACTGGATAACACGCATTTTCCTAAAGATTGTGTGTGTGTGTGTGTGTGTGTGTGTGTGTGTGTGTGTGCATACGTGACAGCCAGTAGAGGGTATCAGATCCCCTTGGGACTGGAGTTACAGGTTGTTGTAAACTGGCTCAAGTTGCTTCTGGGAATCAAATGTAGGTCTTCTGGAAAAAGCAGTAAGTTCAGTTCCATGCTGAGGCATTTCTCCAGCTCCGACACCACACTTTTTATTTTTTTCTTGCCTTTCCTACAGTATACAGCCCTTTCTACCTGGCATACGGGTTTTTTGGATGCCATTTCTCTGATTCTTCTGTAAGATCTGCTTCATTTAGGTCACAGAACTAGTGATTTTTCACTCTATCTTTGATGAATGAAGGGAGAGACTAAGGGAATGTGTGACCATAAAAAAGAAAAAGAGATTCTGGGGTTATAGAGATGGCTCAGAGGTTTAGAACACTTGATGCTTTTGCAGAGGAACAAGGCACCGCCTGTGCACATAAAATAAAATAAAATAAAGCAAAATAAATCTAAAAACCAATCAAGATCTCACTGTTGTACTCAATACTGACATGCTCTGACTTGCTCTGACTTGCTGTGACAATCGTAAACTATTTCTGACTCTATTTTTTCTTTGTCTATATCCATTCTTTTGACAAGTATCTCTATTCACAGACTACCTCTCTCTCTCTCTCTCTCTCTCTCTCTCTCTCTCTCTCTCTCTC
>JADRCC010577941.1:5691-30395 GCA_019843855.1 Hylomyscus alleni
CAAGGGTATCAGAGCATCTGCTGACATGCCTTGGGCTGCCATATAAATTCATGAAAAACATGTTATTTTCAATTGGACACAGACCTCTGGCTGTGCTTAGCTGTGGGCAGAGATGAGTTTAAGAAAATCCAAATTACTTGGGAGCTGTCCCCTTCCATCTTTGGCAAGTCCTCAGTAAACCCTGGCCTGATCCAATCTCCACCAGAGTAGATGTCAATGTGCCGTATACACATTGTGGCACAAATGTGGCATTAACACCAGGGGCTGTTATAAGAAAGCAAATGCAGGAGTGGAACAAAACATGCTCTCCTGAAAGGCCTTTGCGTTCGCTAGTCACAAAACTCAAGTTCATGATTATGAACACGGAGTTATGGCTTTGGACTCAGGCCATAGCTTGAAGGCTGGCTTTTGTTCTTGTTTGTTAGTTTGTTTTAGATGGGGTCTCACTATGAAGGCCAGGGTATCAGTACACCAGTCTTGAAGGCTGACTTTACTACTTCATCAGCTCCATGACTCTGAATGAGTTACTTAACATCTCAGACTTTTATCTTGTTCATCTATGAATCACAAACAACCCCTGTTTTAAAGTGTTGATCTAAGGCTTCAATGAAATCTGTGTAGACACCACAGGCTCAGCTTGAAATGCCCCTAATCTTGCTGGTTAATCACTTGTTGTCCTACATGGTATAAAGTATACAAATCTATGATAGAAGTGATGGCCAAACTCAAAGGTGCATAACAGTCTATGGAGTTGAGATTCTTAGACTCAGCCTGAAGACACTCTAAGATGCTGGTCTGAAATATGTGTCTTAATAAGCAGCTTGGGGGATGATTCTGAAGAAATCCTTCACTGTGCCTATGTCAAAAATTTGCTCCATATCCCTAGGATTTCTAGTTTCCTGATTCCTCTTTATTAATCACCACCCATCCCCCGACAAAATGGAGGCAGTAGGACTGAACATAAGCATCTACAGATACTAGCCCTCACTTGCTTTGGAAAACGCTAGAAGACTAGCTTTCAACGTTGGCAGCACATGAAATTCACCATGAGAACAGTCACTCATCCTGATGCTTAAGCTGTATCCTGGACCATGGGTCTCTGGATGGGCACAGTCATGAGGTTTTGGCAGCCTGCTCCACGGTTTCAATGTGCAGCCAAAACATGTGCAATCTCACATTGCATACTATCTTATTTCTATACTTCCCTCTCAACAAGTTTCCTGACTTTGTCATTGCTTGGTGTTGATGCCTTTCACCCAGCTTGAGCATCATTCTGTTCAGCCTGCCAGACACAATACATAGCTCTGAACATTTCTTTCTCTCACCATCAAATGCTTTGGCCATTTCTTCCTGCTGGAGCCTTTCCCCTCTCTGCTCAAATGCCAGAATCCAAGCAGATTTTCGTTCCCCTTCAAAGACACCCTTGACTCTCACAGATCAGCATGGGCAGACCATTGATTCCTACTTTCTTTAGTGGCCCCAGCACATCCTAGTGGGTGCAGCTGCAAAGGTTGTCACAATGGCTACTGTATTTCCATGGGAAGGGAATTATTCTTATACAGAAACAGTGTGAAGACTTTAGATACAAGTTTATATTTAGAAGAATAAAAAAAATAGACGGCAACCGCTTTGCTCGAAATTGAAGAGTCTTGGCTTACGACTCCAGAAAGAAGAAAGATCATTCAGTCCATAATATATCTGCACTATGATTCTGAGTTAAGCAGGTAAAAACCTTATGAAATATTTAACAACTGATTTCATGGGCACTGTTAAAGTCTGTGTCTAGGATAATGAAAGAATGAGAACCATATAAATTCTGGTGTAGGAGGAAGAGAAAGAAAGCAGGACCTGACACAGGAATAGTCTTAGGGAGGTCTTGGGGCAACATGGGTCATCAGATGTGGTTACCAGACACCTAAAAAGCGCCTATCAGCCTCACTCAGCATCTGGTTTTCATTTCACCATCATCTGTGCCTTCTTACTTGGAGTCGTCTGAGCCAGGACCAGCCTCTACAATATGACTTTTCTTAGTGTCTTGCATTCTGGGTACATGGGATGCTCCTCATTGTTCAATATAAGGAGGAATATACTATAGATTGTTTTCCTCTTAGGTCGAGAAAGCTCCAAAACATTGTTGGGGACTATTTTTGTAGTTCAGACTAAACTCTCTTTCAGCAACCACTTAGATGGTATTGGATTGTTTCTTCAAACTCTGTTATTCAAAATTTGATTAATTTGAGCTCAAAATGGCATTTCAAAGCCCTTATTCCCAAACACATAACCTATCAGAAGTGCCTCCCACTATTTACAATTTTGCTTCATTGAAATCAGATGATGCCAGGCAGACAGCAGTGTGTATTCAGCGGAATTCAATTTTCCTGATCACTGGTTCCATCGATCAGTCTGTTTGCAAAGGGCTGATGCCGCATCATCCGCCTCTGTGGGCGGACTACTCTCCTGCTATTTCTGCATGTGAGGGTGCTTGTTAAACTCTGATGATAGGATTCTGTAGGATTATGCTTCCACTGTCACTGAAGGTTTACTGAGTTCCCACCATGGGTCAGCAGTTTCTACTATGTGCTCATATTTAATCTTCAGAACTGAAATTTTGCTAGTAAAGATTTGAGCCTTGGAGAAGTTAGGAAAATTGCCCATAGCTACGGAACAGGCTATGCGTAGAGGCAAAATTTAAACACAGTTCTTCTCGGGGAATGCCTTGGGACTCAGGGAGCACAGGTAGAGAAATGTGACTTAAGGGAATGCAGGACAATTTGAAGGGTAAGATGGTGACAGACTTATGAACAAACTTATTTCCTGGTGGTTTTTTTTTTTTTTTCAATCCACATTGTGCCTGTGTAGAGGGTTGTCATATAACCAAAAGACTCTCATCCCTTTGGCATGCAGTGCGCCCCCTGGAGGCAGTACATGCCAAAAATCTGTATTCAGGGCAGTGCTCAGGCCCAGATGAGCTGGTAGATTCAGCAACCAAAGGCAATGCCCAGAGGAGATGCCCTGGGGGACAGGCCTCAGCAGTTGCTACAGGAAAGCAGCTCTCTGTACTCTCTTTATTAGAGGTTTTAGTCAGGGAATCTGCTCAGACAGGATAGGAAACAGCTCTGGGAGGGGCTCTTCCAGAAAGTCAGTCTACCAGAAGTATTGCCAACCCGATTCATCTGAGGATAAGAGTAAAGTTATATGCTTGATTCTCCAATTGGGGCAGAGGAAGGAAATCCCTTCTGTGGGGTGCACCCAGCTCTAGTATATTCTAAAATAGTTACTGTATAGTATATTCTACATTTACTGTAGAGGCCTAGTTTCAAAAGGCTTCCCTTGTTGCACATAGCTTCCTGTTACCTTGCAGCTATTCTGAACACATGACATACACGGAAAAAAATCTCAAAGGCAATAATAATTTTAACCTACAGGGGAAATTGCCTCTAATTAGAGAAAAACTGGGACCAAGATTATCTTTTTGGGTAATAATTCTAGTTGGCATCAAACCCACAATTGATGAATAACTATCCTTATTTTCTTTCTAAACTAAATTTACATCGACTGTTTGTTTTAGTTACTTTTCTATTGGGACAAAACACCAGGCACAAGGCGACTTACAGAGAAAACATTTAATTGGGGAGCTCATGGTTCTAGGGCAGTGGTCCTCAACCTTCCTAATGCTACAACCCTTAATACAGTTGTTTATGTCATGGTGACCCCCAACCATGAAATCATGTTTACTACTACTTCATAACTTTAATTTTTCTAGTTATGAATCATAATGTAGACATTTCTGGAGATAGAGGCTTGCCAAAGGGATCATGGCACGTAGGTTAAGAAGCACTGTTTTAAAGGATTAGAGTACAGGACCATCATGAGGAGAGACAAGGTAGTAGCTTAGAGCTTACATCTGATCCACAAGGACAAGGCAGAGAGGCAGGGGAGAAGGAGAAAAGACCGGTAATGGTGTGGCCTTTTCAAACCGTAAAGCCCTAAGTTGGTTTTGGTCATGGTCTCACTGTATTAGATAGGGTTTCTATTGCTGTGAAAAGACACCATGACCCAGGCAACTCTTAATAAAGGACAACATTTAATTGGCTCAAGCTTACAGATTCAGAGGTTCAGTCCATAATCATCAAGGCAGGAAGTATGGTATCATCTAGGCAGGCACGGCGCTGAAGGAGCTGAGAGTTCTACATCTTGTTTCAAAGGCAAACAGGAGAAGACTGGCTTCCAAGTGGCTAGGAGAATGTCTTAAAGCCCACTCCTACTGTGACACACTTCCTTCAACAAGCCCACACCCCCTAATAGTGGTACCCCCTGGGCTAAGCCTATTCAAACCACAGTCTCTAACTTACTAAGGCATCGTTAATTATCTCTAAAATGCACAAGTTGTACTCCAGTTTATGAAACATATTCACTCACCAGAACCCCTACCTTGACTTCAACAATACCCCATATATGAAGGATACGAAGTAAGAGTAGTAATCAACACTTATAAATGACCTTAGAAGCCCAGGCTGACTACACTGGAATCCTATGCAACTTCCAGCTTTGTGATGCTGCAATCAGAGTCAGGCTTCATGGAGACTGGGAAGATGCTGTCTTCCTGTTGTGGGGGTGTTTGTCTGAAAAGAAAGTGAACCATTAGCTATGCAAGGGAAGCTGAGACACTCTCTAAGGGAGCTTGGTCCAATCAGCAAAGCTCAGTGCTGGTAGCGGTGTGGTAGATGCTGTGGGTACTATGTCAGGAGGAGGGACAGTAAGGCAGGAGTTGGAGGAGCCAAGTGGTGTCTCAGAGGACAGTTCTCCAAAGCAAAAACGACATCTGACTTAAAGCAGTAAAGAGTGAGGCTTCCTTTGGCTTCGAGTTTCTGCTGTTGTCTCTCCTTTCCAGATATTCACCTTGTTGTGGGCCTGTTACAGGCCAGTGAGGATGCACGCTGACGATACTCTTCTCCCAGACCCTTTGCGATTTCACCTGCGCTCATGCCTCCTGATAAAAGGAGGCTGGCAAGGCAGGAAGTAGAAGACCAGCAGCTGTTGTCTCTCTTGGAAGCCCACTGACTTGGAATAATTTACAAGATGCACAGCTGACGTCTGTTGTGTCCTCTTAATTCATAGTGACATCCCTGCTACTCCCGTGGCCGAGTCCTGGAACTACCCACCATTTGGTGCTGGTGTCTTGGTTTAAAGCAAGGTTATTGAATTGCAATTGCCACTCAGTCAAGTATGCCCAGCTGTTCCACTTAATTTTCACAGTAGCAATCACTCATGAAACACTGAGAGCCAGCACCCTGCCAAGAGCTGGTGACAGAGTTAATCTTTTTTGTATATTTAGCAAACACTTATGCAGTGTTCATTGTATGCGAGGCACCAACCTAATCACTGGCACTTGAATTTTATTTTTTAATCTAACCCTAAGAATAGTCCTCATATCATAAATGAGGAAGGGAAACACAAGTGAAAACACTTGCCTTAGAGTCACAGCCAATGAGGGTTAGGGCTGGAATTTGGTTTATGCTATATATGGATGCTATTTACTACTGACACTAGATATCTCTGCCTTTAATATTCCCAGAAGGACGGACACATACATAGTCATGATAGCTTATGATCATAGGACAATAGGATTTGAACTCCTTGCATTGACTACCTGGGCCCCTGCACCTTTCTAACCATGATAGCCTCTTTACCCAAACTCTATTTAAAGAAGTACACTTGAATTCATATCTGGCTTAGACACCAATCCTACCACCATCAGGGGTTATTTAGAGCTTCTGTGGCCAGAAGTAGCAGGTACTTGATATCAACACAGCTTGGTTACTGGTTCTGTTTAGATTCATAATCTCTAAATGTGTAGGTTTTGCCTAGATTTTTATTATTCTAACTTTTAGAATATATTTATTTGATGTGTATTCGTGTTTTGTCTGGATGTGTGTCTGTGTACCATATGTGTGCCTGGTGCCCACGGAGGCTGTAAGAGGGCATTGGATTCCCTGTATCTGGGGTTGTCAGGCCATTGTGAGTGACCATGTGGTACTAGGAATCAAACCTTGGTTCTTTGGAAGAGCAGCCAGTGCTCATAACTGATGAGACATCCCTCTAGCCCTTTGCCTTGATATTCTTAACAAGACCCACCTCCATCATTTGTCTGGGAAGTTCAGCCTCTTCCTTGGTCCCTTGTCAGACTTTCTGGACAAAACACTGCTTTCTTTCAGCTTGGCCTAAGGAAGAGCGGTAGGTAGAGAACGAGACCTCCCCTAAGGTTAAGTCTCATTATATTTTAAGGCTATACAAGTATGGGTCCCTTACCCTCTCACTGTTTTCAATGCATTCTCCCAACTCTAAGACAGATGGTTTCTGCTCTGTGGCAGGACCCATGTTTAAGTTCCAGGGTAATAGGAGAAATTTTTTATTGGAGCATCTATGTAAAGTCTAGAGGCCTTCCTCCTTTAGACAGAAGGTAGATCATCTCTCTGTTTCCTTTCTCCAATTCTATAGCTGAGCTCCAAGACTTTCAGACTAATGACATCACCATGTGCTGCCTGTCTGGCACATTGCTTCCTACTTCTCTTTACCAGGGACAGCCCAGGACTACCGTTGTCCCCACATCCAGTCCTCCCTTTGTCCTGGCGGTTAGGCATTTTGCAAGTACTTCAGTAAGATGAGCCTCTTGCCTCTTTCTGCAACTTCTACAACTACAATTTGGCAGCCAACTTCATGCTCTGACTGTTTGTATGTAATGAAGTCTAGTGATTGGTCTCACCTTTTAAAATATTTTTCATCTCAAGAAGAACAAGTGTTTTTGTTATCCAAAACACAGGCATTTTTTTCTTAACTCTTCATTCTGCATCTATAAAAGAAAGTCTCCCACCAGGCAATCAAGTGGAAGATGGTGGACCCAAAATACTGCTGTAAATACACATGGCCTTTATCCAGTAGAGTCACTGAGAACTGCCCTTTGTGCTTATTTTCACTTGTTAGAATAAATTCTCATAAATCTGTTCAAAATTGTTAGTTACTATCACCATCATATTAATGAGAATAATGAGGTATAAAATATTTAAATGAGTTGATATCAAATGCAGCATAGATATAGTTCTCAGTCCAACCTAACATTCAATTGCATTCTAACAATGATCTAGCTCTAGACGTCTCTGGACCCACTGGAAAATGAGTTTTCGATAGCATAGACTTCAGCCATTTCTTTCGGCAATCCAAGATTTTAGGCAAGAGTTTGAATGTCCAATGGGGCTCTTTTCTATTCATGTTCTCTCTGGAGGGCTGTGTTCATACTGAAAAGGTTTACTGTGATGGAAGGAGTTGTCTAAATCTTAGAGCACCACACTAATGTAAGTGAGATGAAAATTATATATTTGTTAAGAGTTTGATGACTTTTGGAGATAAAGAATTTAGAACTTGGGAAACCTGTAGCCAGGAATATGTAATATGAAGATGTATCTTCATCTAGTGTAATGACCAACTCTAGTTAGGAGTCAAGTGAATGTCTCATGGATTCTCAGCTCTCAAACCAATGAAAAAGAAAGAACAAAGACAAAACAAAGAAACAAGCCGGGCGGTGGTGGTGCATGCCTTTAATCCCAGCACTTGGGAGGCAGAGGCAGGTGGATTTCTGAGTTTGAGGCCAGCCTGGTCTACAGAGTGAGTTCCAGGACAGCCAGGGCTATACAGAAAAACCCTGTCTCGAAAAACAAACAAACAAACAAAAAAAAAAAAGATGGGTGGATGGGTAGATGGATGAAAGGAACAAGGAAAGAATTTCGAGAGCACAATGCTCAATGTCTTCCTTTGATGTATAAATAAACTGTGGTGCCAAGAGGGTGAAGAGCAGGGTGGTGACTTGGTCACAGGATATTTCCCTAAGCTGTGATAATCATCTTGTCCAACAAGTGAAAAATTGAATACCACAAAGCTTAATGGTCAATGGGCTTAACTGGATTGTTGTATTCCACACAAAGGGAGCAATAATTGACATCTGAGTTGTAATTCTTCCTGCTCCCCATGGAGAGTTAAGCAGTGTTTGCTGCTGCAATCACTGGGTACATCTTCCACTTGAACGCTCTGCAGAGTAGCTCGGCATCTCCAAGGCATTAGTTCAAATGACACTCTCAGCCTCTGTACTCTTAGCTGACGCCGTTCCTATTATCTAGTACTTTGAAGAATATTTTTAGCAGTGTGAAACTCACTAAATTGCTTAGCTCAATCCAATAAATGGATTGACTAAAATCAAACTGGCATTCACTATTTTAAGTATAAGGCATGTGTCTTGAGCAATGATGGCGGTATGTATCAGAATAAAAAAAGGCGTTGAATTGCCTTTCAGATTTAGATTCCCCCATTCTTATGAAAAAAGAGCGAAGATATGTGGACTGAGAAAGCCAAGATACTTCTTCTTTGTGCAAGGATTGTAGATCTAAAGCAATGAGGATGATTTGCTTGCACAGAATTTCTCAGAATTGATTCTTAGGAAAAGTTGTGAAAGCAAATGGTTCTCCCAAACCAAGATTTTGACAGGCTTTTTTTTTGAAATCTCAGGGTAAAGAGAAATTACAGTGGACCCAGTTGAGATAGGACTGTGAGAACTTTCCTAGCTTGCAAGCTGACTCTTTAAGGGGAGGCTGTCAGATCAACTTGTAAAGTCCAGGGGAGAGGGCAGACTCAACTGCTTCTGCATTACTATAAGGCAATTCCAGTGGAGCCGATGAGGCACAAAGCATTAGTGTCCAGGCAGTGCTTGCATAGATAGCATAAGTGTAGCAACAGAGCATAGTCCAGGTGAACAATCTGTTCAAATAGGACTTTAGGACTAACTAGGAGAAGACAAGAAATAAAATCCAGTGATTCAAAAGGTAGATACTAACAAAACACAGACAGACTTTATAAACATTTACATTATTCCACAGCCTCAGGAGGAATTTGGTGCATATATGCCTATTTAGATTAGCTGAGCAAACACACAGGAAGCAAGTAAGAACTGTGGCTTGGGTGAGGGAAGGGTCCACAAGGTCCACAGATGTAGGTATGGCTGACTACCAAACGTAAGAAGCAAAAACTATTCTTCATCATTCATAGCAGGTGTGCCAGATTCTAGGCTAGACTTCAGAAAGAGCAGGCAGGACTTTAAAGCCTACACCAAAATGGAGGCAAAAAGATGTGGGCTAGGGCTCGTGCTTTGAACACCTCTGCTATCCCTTTCTATACAACTGAAGATCAGCGAAGAGCATGTGTTCTGAATCAGGCAGAAAGAGAGCATCCTTCTGACCTGGCATCCAGCCTCTTTCCACCATAGTCTTCTGGGTAGACTGCCGAGTTCTATGAGAAGTCCACCTCTGTCAAAGCAGAGTGCCGTAAACCGGGTCAGTCTGTCACCCCTAGTCAGCAATGGGCTTGCTTTAGCATACTCTTATCCTGGTTCATGAGTTCTAAACTCAAGTGTCTATATTTTCGAGGAAGATATGAGTTTCGGTTCTTAATGCTAACATGATGAGGAAGAAGATAAAGTGAGGGGTGAAAATGAGGGGCTTTTGTTTCAAGGCACTGGTACGTCTTTCCTAAGATAAGTGTAATTAAAAGACGATTATTTAAATAATCATTTCTCTCTCTTTTTTTTTAACATATATTTCTTCTCCTGCTCCTCTTCCTGCTCTCGTTCCTCCTCTTTTTTTTCTTCTGGTGCTCTCATACAAGTATGTAGGGAAATCTGTTCCCTTCACCCTAACACCCTGTCTTACCCCTCATCTTCCCAACAAGCCCCTACTACTTCCATGTCACGTGTGTGACCCACTGAGTATATAGAGTTGTCTCATGACTATGGGAGGTTATTTCCTGGAAAATAGGCAATTTATCTATCTGTGGTCATGTTGCTAAAGAAAGCCACACCCTTTTCCTCAGTTACCACTCCGTTTTGTTTTTTTTTTACAAAACAAAACACTTTTATTTGGTCCGTGGAGCCTGAGTGGAAATGGCCTGTGGGGTGCATCATCGAACAAGGAAGGGACTGACAGCTGATAAAATAGTCTCTGTGTTCGAAGAGCTGGTCCTATTTACAGGGTTAAAAATATTCACAGCTCAGAGTAAAAGGAGGCCCTCAGGGGAGGGGAATGTTGCTCTAGGTATAAAATCCCTCTCAAGTCCCATGGAGGCAAGGACAGTGGGCTTGGGAGCTGCCCACTACCTAGGGGGTGCAGGACAGTGGCAGCCAGGTGGGGGGCCCAGGAAATGACTCAGGTGTCCATGTGGCAGATAAGGGCTCTGATCTTGACAAGCAGCTGGGGGAACGCTGGGCAGGTGGGCAGCTTGGCTCCCTCATCTAGGGGAGGGAGTAGTCAGTCAATCCTTGAGTAAGAGGTAGAACCTCATGAGCCCATCCCCCTTCCATAATGAAATGTTGAATGTCTAGTCTTAATGCAGATCTTATGCAGGTCACCAAAGCTGTACATTAGATATGCTACATCCAAAGACACTGTTTTACAGCAGTCCTCCCTAACTTCTGGGTCTAAGTGTTTAGATCTAAGCACTTCAGAGTTGTTTCTTCTCTGCCAGCAGTCTCTGTATTAGTCGCCATCTACTGCAAAAAAGAAGGCTGAAAGCTATACTAATCTGTGGACATAGAGAAGGATTCAGAAGGCAGTTCAAGGCCATACCCTGCTAGTAAAATGATAGTAGTAGGTAGGGCCTGAATATTCCTAAGGCATTTTCTAGCTTTATAAGTAAAACAGCTTAGAAGTACAAAGTATATTTTACTACCCCAATTTACAACCATAAAAATGAAGGTTTCCCCAGATATACACCAGAGCACTTGATCCATGATGTGTTTCTGTCTCCTAAACCCCCAGACTCTGTATCCATCTCTGGTCCACATGGCTTGAACCAATGTGTTGTAAAATGAGTTTAAGGCTTCCAGAAATGTCTTTTTACCATTGGAAACGTTCATTCTTTTTTTGGACCCTAGGAAAGTCTAAGCTACCTGTAGGCATCATGGCTGTATTCCAGGATTTAGCTGAGAACTGCTCTCTATTCAGCATTAAAAAAAAAAAAAGTGAAAAGGGCCCTTTCTTTCTTGTTTACTCCCTTCTCCTTGGGTCTAAGGAACACCACCATCCCATAGCTTGTAAAAGAAAGCCAAACTTTTCAGTAAATTTATCCACTATAAGTTCTTGCTTAAAACTCAGTGGGAGAGGGAAGACCTTATTATTATTTTCCACTGTTTGCTTCTTGTAGCTTTCATTAGATGATTATAGCTGTTGGGGTTTGATGGATGCAACCGTTTGTCTTGTCACTACATTTCTGAGCTGCTCTATAGCTACTCAGTAATTACCACACAGCCAAGGGAGGGCATGTTCAAGAATGTTAATGAATTATCAGTTTTCTTTAAGCCTCATTAGACTTCTTGATAGCAAAACCTCCCATTGACAAGTCCTCATCTAATACGATTTTCCAAAGTCCGGAGTTGTTTGTCAGCTGTGAGACTATTCATGCGTGGCATAGTTTGGAAACCACTTTGATGTCTTGTGATGACTTGTCTCTTGAGTCTGTTTTTGTTAAGGCTTTTGTGCATGTATCTGTGATGTATGTGGGCTGGACAAGCAGGAGGGGGTAGCTTGAAGTCTCTGGAGGGAGTAAAACCAACACAATATCTAATTCTATTATAGAAAAAACTGTCTAGCTGGAAAACATTAAACTCACCTTGGGCTACTATATGTATTCTCCACATCTGTTTTTGTCTGCTATAAAATGTAAAGATGAGCCACTCAATTCTCTGTCCCGATACCTGAGTACCACCCTTGAGCCCTCCCGCTCTGCCCTCATACCTAGTCCATCTGCAAACCTGGTTGCCTCCACCTCTAATAGACATTCGAACTCTGTCTACTTCTCTCTATCCTTACTCTACTTTGTGTAGGCTGAACTGTTCCCTTTTCTCTCCCTGGCTTACTGCGTCTGCCTCATCCCTTAGCTTCCAGCTCCTGATCTTAGCCCCTTGAATTCCCTTACCTCCATAGCAATAGGCTATATCTTTATAAAGATAAATTCCACTATTACCCTCAGGCTTCAGACTCTCCAAGGGTATCCTGTGCAGTGAAAATAATGCTCAAACTTTTTTATGTGGTCTCCACAACCCTATATGAACTCCTCATTGTCCATACCTCAGGCTTCATCTGTTGCTACATCCTCCCTGTTAGTCACCATGTACCACACGCAAGGAGTTTCTTCCTCTCTTAGAGCTCCTACATAGCTTACCGTCTCTGCTTGGATCATTTCTTCTCTAGGCTGTACACAGATGACTCCTTCATCACCTAGGTTCATCTCCATGGTCATCTCAGAATCATTTGAGGGAGTAGTTTCCTATTGGGAGGCACTTCCTGTGAGACTGCTGCTTTGTTTCACTTACAGAACTGACCATTTCCTGGAACTTTATTTCTCTTAATGTGACTACTTGTTTCTTGGAAAGCAACCAACACTCGCCAACATCCCGGCTCACTGAGCTGCTCTGCTACCTATAGAAGTGTTGGCACTAGCAAAACTTGTCTCCTGAGAGGCTTCATCCTGCAGGGGATGGTAACAGATGCATGGAACCACAGCCAAAGATCAGATGAAGCTGGTGAGGTCTTGTGGAAGAGTAGGGGATAGGATTGTGTTAGCTAAAGGGGTCAAAGATACCACAAGGCCTACAGAGTCAACCAACCTGGGCCCATGGGGGCTCAGAGATACTGAATCACCAACCAAAGAGCATCCAGGGGCTGGATCTAGGCCACTTACACATTTGTAGCAGATGTTCAGCTTGGTCTTCATGTGGATCCTCTAACAATTGGAGTAGGGGGTTGTCTCTGACTCTGTTTCCTGCCATTGGATTCCCATCCTTTAGCTGGGCGGCCTGTTTGGGCCTCAGTGGGAGTGAATACATTTAGACCTGCTGTGAATTGATATCCCAGGGCAGGCTGGCCCCTAGGGTGGGCTTTCCTTTCTCTGAAGACAAGAGGAGGGGCAATGAGGGGAGGAATTTGTGAGAGCGTGCCACATTCTTTCAGTTCTCTGTTTATTTTTCATTTGAATACTGACCTTAATTTCTTAATTAAGAAAGTAAGAACCCAAGGTTCTTAATTACTTGAACCTTACTTACTTGTTACTTGAGGGTATAAGACATGTGCCTGGGAGAATAATTATGTATTGAGAGTGGCGCTCAATACATTCTAGGAGGAAAACATCATGTGTGTCCTTGGCTGTATGTCCATTCAGGGACAGACAAACATAGAAGAGTTTGCAAATGAGCACTATTCAGGAAAGGGAAGATTTCTCTCTTTCAGTCAACCTAAAGAAAGCTGTGGGATAGGCATGTTAATGAATGCATCTTCTCTTTCATTGAGGTACAGACATTCTCTAATTGCAGCAAGCACCCCACAACTGCGGGACAGGTAGAGCTCACAATTATTCCCCAATACCTGGTGAGGTCCACAGGAGTGGGAATATTCTGGTTGCTGTGAATTGCTAAGCCCTAGACAGCCACAGGGCTGGAGACAGGCTGAGGCAGGCTGCCTTTATCAGCACTGGGAAGGGAGATAAGGAGAATAAAGGCGCAAGCTGCTTTCCTGTGAAGCTGCTTGGGGGCTGTGCTAAGCTTGGCGTGCTATTTAACTCAACACAGCTGCACACAAAGTTGGGAATGAATGATAGATTTCATTTTTTAAAAATGGAGCATAAACAAAAAAGGTTTATTTATTTATTTATTTATTTAGACACTAAGAGCAAAGAAATAGAAGTGCCTGTTCTAGGAAACCAATTCAGCGCACCGCCTCCCAAAGCAGCCGCTGTTCCCTGTCAAAGTGCAGAAAGCCAAGGCCAGAAAGGCTTTAGACACTTTGCCTCATTACTGTTCTGTGGATGAAGAGGCTGAGACCTGCTGCAAAGAGAGACTTAATTATTTATTGTTTCTTGGTTTCTTTGTTTTTATTGAAAACAATTTTTTTTTCATACAATGTATTCTGATCAGGGTTTCCCCTCAATCGCCTTTCCTTTTAGATCCTCTCCATCTATCCAAGTCCATGCCCCTCCCACCTCCCTCATCAGAAAACAAACAAGCAAGCAAGCAAGCAAGCAAACAAAATCCAGAAAAAAAACAGGAAAAAGAAAGAGCAGGAGGAACACCAACACATATAGATACACACACACGCAACACACACATACCATAGAAACACAAATTCAGAAAATATAATATATAAATAATCAAAAGAAGTGAGGTTGAAAGAACCTTCTCAAACAAAGTATTATGTGACAAAATATCAAGGAGAGGACTTCTAAGTGCACAGAACCAATGGTAAACCCTGTAAAGAATGGAGCTTTCTGTGTTCTGAATCTCCTTTCCCAGGATGATGTAGAGATGAGATGTGGAGTACCCCACCTTTCAAGCTCGTTTTATTGGATGACAAACCATAACGCTGAGCAATGAGCTTCTCTTTTTCTCCTCCCCACCCATGAGATAATGGCCTGGTCAAATGGCCTGTAAGGGCCCCTCCATTCCTAATGATGTGCTTTACCTCGTATGACTTCATTACATGACAGTGACATGAAATGATGCGTTATTAATAAATGAATTCAGAGAGTATGCTTTATATTAGATACCATGTTAAGTAATTTTGTATAATAGTGAATCTCCACTTTCCTGTGCAGTAGGTATGTTTATCGGTACCATCCATCCAGGGGTAAGAAAGTTGGATGGGGTTAAAGCAACTGGCCAAGGGGTCACACATCTATGTGGACAGTGGAGCCTACACATGTACCTGCCTAATTTCAGAGATGGAGATTCTAGGGTTGGTTAGAATTCTAATGTTTCCTCTCTCTAGTTTGTCCCAAGTTAGAATCTTGTATCCATCCAGAAATCACTCCGCTTTGAACTTTCAGTTTGACATAGAAACCTGCCTCTCTTGCAGTTCTTAGATACACCAGTTCTATTACTCTCATTCTGGGGTGTTTATTAACACAAGTAGGACAGCTATGTCCCTCCATGAGCCCCATCTTTTCTAAATGAGAATTTTTATTCACCTCTTCACTTCCCCTGTGTTCTTCCTCTCAGTTCCACCACAAACACAGAGTAGTTCTGTCACATATGAATGAATGCACCTGAACATTCAGCCTTAGTTAATATTGCTAAGAAAACCCTAGTAAGTGTGAGGACGGAGGCAGCATAGATGACGACCTCAGCACAACCTCAGCGTGAATCTGCACAGGGACTCTTGTCTTTTCAGGCCCCGATAAAGTGATGAACAGACCTAACTGTTTGCCCACCACAAATAAACACTAGACTGAGGGAGACACGAGTCAAGGAAAGGAGATCATATGACAAAGATCAAAGTGGAAGTAAATGAGACAGAAATGGGAATATATGGAAGAAAATTGGTGATTTGAGATGACTAACATCAAGAATGAAAGGACGTCATTGTCCAGCCCATAATTCTTAAAATGGCAAAATAAATATTTTAAATACCTGTGAACCAATGAACTCTAGATAGCCTTTCAGGTCAAAAGCATCTTAAAATCTACAAGACATCAAAGCACTTATGCACATGTAAAAATAATCTGTATACCCTCATATCCAAGATTAACAATTGCTAACAAACAACTGTTCAAAACCTCACCAAGCTCAGGTGATTTGACTGGTAGATTCTATCAATATGTGATGACATATTATACTAATAGACAGTTATACTAATATTCACTTAATTAGCTCAGTATAGGCAAAGTAGATAAAAATAGACTGATATTTTTAGATTAGTGAATACTAATCTCCACTGTTTCTCCTAGAAAACAGCAGTACAAAGACATATCATATATCTATGAAGCTAGCATTGCCTTTAATATTCAAAATGGACAAAGATATTGAATAAAAATGGAAACTCTAAACCAACATGGCTCCTGGACACAAACACCAAAACTCATAATAAAATTTTCACTAACCAAGTTTAATAATATAAAAATTAGTGAACATTTACAGATTGGAGTTTATTACAGGTACAGGTCTCCTTTAACAGTTGAAAACCAGTCAATAGAATGTATCATTTCATTACACTAAAAATGAAAACCGAGCAATCATCTCATTAAGCATGGGATGTGAAAGAATTTAATGTCCACTCATGACAAATGAAAACTCCCGATAACCAGAGAAGAACGTAGCCTCATAACATCTGTGAAAAACCATAGCTAAGAACAGGGTTAAAGCCGAAAGCTGAAGACTTTACCACATTTGCAATACTGTTTGACAATAAAAAGGAACAGAATATTGATGCTTGAACAAATCTCAAAATAATTGTATTGATTATAGAAAGTCAGTCCAAAAAAATAGAAAAGCCCATATCCTGCAATCCCATTGTATTAAGTTTTTTCTATTTGATTTTTATTATATTGTATTTTCACTACTGAAAATAATTTTAAATGTAAGCATGTTTTAATCATATTTTCCCCCTCTCAAGTCACACCTGATCCTCTCCTCATCCCTACCTACCAACATTAAGTTCTTTCTCAAAAAACAAACAAAACCTCATTATAATTACAAACACCAAAGCAAGAAAAGAATACCTTCCCCTCAAAACCTGCCAAACTACAACAAAATAAAAAAACCAGAAAATACTATGGAGTCACCAGGCAGTGGTGGCGCATGCCTTTAATCCCAGCATTTGGGAGGCAGAGACAGGCAGATTTCTGAGTTTGAGGCCAGCCTGGTCTACAGAGTGAGTTCCAGGACAGCCAGGGCTATATAGAGAAACCTTGTCTCAAAAAAACCAAACAAACAAACAAAAAAACCTCAAACAAACAAAAATAATACTTTGGAGTCCATGATATGTTTCCCTACTATTCCTGAACATGAGGCCTGTCCTGGAGTAGTTGATATAAGCAGTGTCACTCTATTGAAAAAATACAAAACAAAACTGACTTTTGCTCTCCAGCAGGTCTAAGTGACAGTTCAGTTGTTAACTTTTATCCTAGTGACTATGTTTTCATTCATTCATTCATTCATTCATTCATTCATTCATTCATTCACTCATTCTTTCATTTAAAAAATAACAAAACAAAATTTAACATTATAAAACAAAAACAATCACCATGGAGTTACATAAGACAAGCCAAAAGAAGTAAAAGAGCCCAAAGAGCCAAGAATCAGAGACCCAATCTTTCCCACATGCAGAAATCCTTTAAAAACACTAAACTGGAAGCCATAATAGACGTACTAGAGGGCCTAGTATAGACCTCAGTGGGCTCTGTGCACACTGCTTCCATCTCTGAGTTCATATGAGCTTTGCTCAGTTGACTCAGAGGGTCTTGTTCTTCAATCCATTTGGCTCTTATATTCTTTCTGCCTCTTCTTCCATAGGTTTGTTTCCCTGAGCTCTGAGAGGTCGGATTAGATGGAGACATCTAAGTTAGGGATGAATGTTCCAAAATCTCCCTTTCTCTGTGTAGTGTCTGGCTGTGGGTCTCTCCATCTGTCGCCCTCTGTGGCAGGAGGAAGTTTCTCTGATGATGGCTGAACAAAGAAGGCACTGACCAACCAGTATAAGAGAGTATCATTAGGAGTTATTTTATCACTTCCTTTTTTTTTTTTTTTAAAGACTAATCATGTTTGGTTTTCCCCTAGGTCTCTGAGATATCTGGTCTCAGGTTCTTGGTCACCCAAGGATTATCAAGTATAAAAACCAATATAGCATGACAAAATTAAGAAAATCATTGAATCATAGAAATAAGGAAACAGATAAATATATTGTAAGTTGATATGAAGAAATTCTTGGGAGTTAGTGGAAGTCTCTGTTAACTGAACTACAGTTACTAGGTATGTGCCTAATATTGCCCTCTCTCTTGTGTTAAATGTATTTATTAGATTTCTATTATACTTCAGCAAAATTGCAAACATCTCTTAAAGAAAACAAACATGAAGAGTACACATTCTGTAACAGAGGATGAGAGTCTTTTATTCTCAACTTAATGAGATTATAATAACCATAGAGATTATAATCACCATAGAGACCTCTGGGTGTGTCTATGAAGGTTTTCCTAGGAAGATTCATTGAACACTTGTTCCCATAAGCCCAACAGGGTTCAGGTGCCCGAGGTAACAGCCATGGCATGTAACTCTGTCACAGGGAAGTTCAACAGAACAGACCTCAATCCTGAGTCGGCAGGAACTTCATTAGGTCAGTTGGGAAGACATAAACAGTGCCTGACTATCTAGTGACTTTAGTCTCTTCATAGAAAGGGCAGGAAAGACAGACAGTAGAACATGTGACTGCACAGGGGGAAAACCTTTAAACCAAGCAAACACCTGTAGAAGGGGAAACTTTACTTAGAGAACCTAGAACACTCATGTCTGTTTGAGCCCTGGATAATTAAGAAGGGGTAGTTTAAAATGTCCCTCAAAGGAACTGAAAGGTTTGCAGCCCCTTAGGACGAACAACAATATGAACTAACTAGTACCCTCAGAGCTCCCAGGGACTCAACCAACAACCAAGGAGTACACATGGTGGGACTGATTGCTCTGGCAGCATGTATATAGTAGAGGATTGCAAAGTCAGTCATCAGTGGGAGGAGAGGCCCTTGGCCCTGTGAAGGTTCTGTGCCCCAGTGTAGGGGAATGCCAGGGCCAATAAGAGGGAGAGGGTGGGGTGGCAAGCAAGGCAAGGGGGAAGGCAACAGGGGTTTGTTCTTGTTGGGTTTTTTTTTGTTGTTGTTGTTGTTTTTTTGAGGGGAAACTGGGAAAGGAGAAATCATATGACATATAAATAAAGAAAATATCTAATAAAAAAATTAAAAAAAATAAAATGTCTCTTTTGTCCTGGAGATTGACCATTGGTAAGAATGACCAGGGAGAAGCATGTACACCGGTGACAGGTGATAAATAAGGTTCTCTTGAGGTTATCCTTGATTGGGGATTACCAAGGAAGGGGAGGACAAGAACCTAGGATAGCAAGGCACTTAATTTCTGGAAATGCAAATGATGTAGCTTTATTAGTTAGCATCAAAACTAAGAAGCTTTACAGTGTCCTGGCATTGACTCTGACTCAAGTTCCTCCTGTGTGTGCAATACAGATTTGGCTATTCTTGCTCATGTCCCCATATATGTACAGTATAACCTTGGCTTTAAGATGGAACCATTATTTTGTATAACTACCTGCTGAAAGACAGACAATTTGTATTATGTTTTATAAAATACAGCACGTCTACCCTCCCCCCCCCCCACACCAGTAAATACGATGGAATAAGTTGAACTTGCTCTAAATTTATAGAGAACTTTAATTTCAGTACTATTGATGTAAGAACTCTGTGATTGGCTATATGACCTAATATCTAAAAAGGAGAGCCACATGGCTGTTAAGAACAGGGTATGAATTGGAATTAAGTTGCTGAGAGCTGCTTGCAGCTAAGCCCAGCTCTGATAATTAACTGGCAACTAATGTTCCATGCTCAAAGGTTATCTTCTTTCTTTTCCACCTGAAATGAGAAAAGCTTAATCACAGACTCTGCTTTTTGTAAACAGAGAGACTGGTGAAAAACCTTGCTGGTAAGATGCTGTGAGTGCCTTAGGATGCTCTGATTATCTCTCTGCAGCTCAAAAGACCACTCTGCCGCCATTCTGGATGCAGCCTCCAGTTTACCCTGGAGAAGCCCTGATTGCTTTCCTCTGGTGGATAAATCTTGCCTCTCAACATCACCTCTCATCCGACATATGTTCCAGCCAAATGGAGCTGCTAACTTACGCCCGAGCAAAGTCGGTGCTTTCTCACTCCAGTGATTTGATTCATTCTCATCTCTGTCTGGAATCCCCTTCTCTCTCTCTCTCTCTCTCTCTCTCTCTCTCTCTCTCTCTCTCTCTCTCTCTCTCTCTCTCAGAAAACTACTTGTCTGAATTCTTCCTATCATCTAAAGCCTAGCTGAAATATGACATCCCCTAAGGACTTCTGAGTTATTGTCTCCCTCTGTCACCACCTCGTAGTAGTTCCATTGCACGTTTCTCATGGTACACACTGGGTTACCCTGTGCTTTGTGTTTCTTAGCTATGTGTGTCTTACATCCTCCTGAGCTTCTTTCTCATCGCACATCATCATGCTCCTGCAGGCCAGGCGTCACAGAGCTGCTGAATACCTTACTTTTAATGAGTACACTACACTCACAGTGATTATGGGCTCCCTTGTATTCCATGACTAAAGTAGTCACAGAGAATTTGGGGGCTCTGGGTAGCTTTTCCAGGGAAGCAGGTATCACTCTGAACACAAAAAGTATTATGCTGGCAGTATGAATCTTCCACTATTAGCACAAATTGAATACAAGAAAAAATAAACAGATGACTGCCACCATTTCACATGAAAATACAGATGGTGCCATCATTAAATCAGACTCTCCTGTCTGTGATGTTTGAACAAAGGGATTCTGAAGGAGTTGGTCTAAGTGGGTAGGAACATTCGCATTCCTAACTCCCACACTGCCCCCAAAATCTGCCCTACTCTGTTCTCATACTGTAATTCTCTAGTCATCACTAGACCTGATGCTCTGCCACTTTCAAAGTCACAATCTAAGAATAGTAGAGCCTCAGGTTTCTCCAAGAGCCTTGCAGTCATCTTAGCCTTGGGTATTGGGTTCTTTCTCTGTTCTGTGTGTGCTACTCTAATCTCCATAAGCACTTCCACGGGTCAGTGGTTATTCAAAAGTGAACAGAGATTGAGATTTATTGTGCATCCAAACAAGCTGTATATGCAGAAGTAAATGAGACCCAGATCATTCAGTGTTATAGTTTACTTCTCTGTGGCTATAATAAAACACTGACCAAACCAACTTAAGGTAAGAAAGGATTTATTTCATCTTACAGTTATCAGGTCTCAATCCATCACTGAAAGGAGTCAGAGCAGGAGCTCAACACAGGAACCTGGAGGAAGGAACTAAAGCAGAAATCACAGAGAAAGGTTTGCTTCTTCTGGCTTGCTCAGCTACTTTTCTTACAGAGACCAGGTCCACCTGCCCAGTAATGGTACCACCTTCAGTGGGTTGAGCCCTCCTGTATTAGCAATTAAGAAGATGCCCCACAGACAAACCCGCCTGCCGATCTAATACAGGCAGTTCCTCAACTGAGGTTCTCTCTAGGTGACCCAGCTTGTCAAAAAGACTCAGTGAGTCCAAATGGCCTTTGTTCATAGAGCAGATATTTTTTCTGGTTCAACTTTCATGATTCATTCATAAGTAAGTTTTTTTTATAGTTAATTTCTAGGGCAATTTTTAATTGAAAAAAACATACCTCCTTGATTCAGACAATCAACAGTCTACCCTCCTGTCCAGTATCAGAGGATCATCAGCGAGGCACAGAAGTTAAGACATACATGTAGGAAGAAAACTATTATCTTAAACCTGAGTCTTCCAAACAATATAGTTCTTTGAGCTTTCCCAAATAATAAGGACAGCTAAGACTAGAATGTTTGAGGAGGCAGTTCACAAAGGCTTCTGGCAGACCGTCATATAGACAGTAATTTTCTCAGATGTGGATAATTAACTTTATTTGAAGAGGCATAACTTTGTCCTGAAGAAGACTATGAACCAACTTAGAGTTTGTCTTCATTTTTTGAAAAGTCTATCATTATCTATTGCCAGGCTAGCAGCTGCTACCAGCCCAGGTCCAGAAGTCTGTAAACGCATCCTGACTATCAATGTTTTGAGATTCCCGCAAAACAAACTTGGAAAACAGATTCTGAGATTCTTAACCACTTCCTGGGTGCTCAGGTCAACTTGAAGAGCGTGTCACCTTAGATCCCAGCTTGCCATTGCAGAGCCTGTCATTGTTCATCAGCAGAGCCAAAGCTTCCTCTTGTCAAGAGTTAAAACGTCCTGGGATTTTTCCATTCTTCAAATCTGTCATTATGGAGACACACATACATTCATTAGTAACCCTCTAATTTTTAAAGACTTGGAAACCAGGAGTCTTTTGAAATCAACTCAGAGTTGTGCTTGACCAAGCACATCTTTGTTATAATATTAACTCGCTGTTTATGCTGGAGAAATTGATTCTCTTGAAAACTACAGACTTGACTAAAACACAAGGACAAAGGCATCCACTTGGCCTGCAGGATGTCTGTGACACTCAGTTGAAACAATGCATGCAAATAAAGTTGATCAAGGGGAATATCACTGTATATTATGTCTAAGGAAATAATAAAGCTGGTGGTTATCTGCTTAACTGGGTATACTGTTCATGCATGTTACAAGAATATGGCCTTATGAATAGCAAAATAAAGAAAGAGAACATTAGGTTTATGAATTAGTAGGTTTGTAGATTGAATCACATTTTAGTTGTGGTACACTGACAAGAAACTGGAAGACAAATGAATCTTGTTTTAGAAATCAGTAGTGAAAATGCCATCCCATGCACTTTTTGTCCTTGCTTATCAGCTCAAAGTCCATCTTTACCTATAAGAGAAAGACCTCAAGGGTAGGAGGAAGAGCCAGTGCCCTCTGTGTGGCATTGTTAACACACACCTTGATTCATGAACAGGAATATATCAGGATGTTGGAGTTGAGTGGAGAAAAAAGCAACAGATCCAGACACGGTTATGATGTATAATTAGGTATTACTGTCTTAGAAGTGTTGAGGAAATACAATTAAAAATAAAATTTCCTTCTAATGCACAATATAACACCGAAAAGGAAGAAAAAAGTCCACCTTCACAAGGAAGTATCCAACGAGTGATGTATGTCATCACTGGAGATTGCTAAGTATTGCTAAGTGACTGTCAGGCATAAAAGAATGGGCACAATACATCACATATGCAAGTAAACAATCACCAATACTTTATGAAAGAGGACCTGTGAAGAAGACTTGACACTCATTGTTCATCCAAGACATCTCAAGACAATTGGGCTGGCTGGTTTTATCTGGAGGAGAAGCAAACAGTCAGAGACAGGGACTGTGATAGTTTGCATAGGAATGGCTCATATATTTGAATGCTTAATCATTAGGGAGTGGTATTACTTGAGTGGGATTAAGAGGTGTGGCCTTGTTGGAGGAAGTGTGTCTCTGGGGGTGGGCTTTACGACTTCAAAGCTTACAGATCCAGACGCAGAACCCTCAGCTGCCTTTTCAGCACCGTGTCTGCCATGCTTCCCACCATGCTGATGATGGACTAAACCTCTGAAACTGTAATCAAGCACCAGGTAAGAGCTTTCTTTTATGAGAGTTGCCCAGTGATTGTGTCTCCTCACAGTGATAGAACAACTGACGCAGGGGCTTTGTTTCTTTCTGTAGTGGATTGGGTTAGTACTGCTTGTATTATAATACTAATAATGTTCTATGTTGATATTCATAAACTGTAACTGAATCCCCATAATTAAATCAGTATAAATGTTCCCTTGTAAGATGCAGGAACTATTCTCTTACCCTAAAGCTAAAAGCAAAAGTATATAGAACATACTCTTCTTCAAACATTTAATGTTTCTTTCTTTCTTTCTTCTCTTTTCTTTCTTTTTTTTTTTTTGGAATTCATATATTAGTGCTGTATTTCTCACTTCTACCCCTCCAACTCCTCCTGTACATTCTCATTACTCCCCAAATTACTGACTTTTCTTCTTTAATTACTATTGCTACCTATACCTACATATACACAAACACATACTATCGATAATCAAAGATGGCATCCTCAGGGGAATCTAGATAGCTAGACAGTATCTAGAAAGGTATAGAAAGATTGAAAGGTGAATGTGTACATGCGTGTATGTGTGTGGGCCCATGTCCTGTTGAGTATACTTGCTGTTGCTAGTATGTATATGTGCTTGTAGCTGACCTCTTTCAATGTCCTTCAACTGATAAATGGATAATAAAATATAGCATGTCTACACAATGGAATTGTATTAAGGTATAAAGGAAAATTGAATCATAATATTTGAAGGGGAATAGATGGAACTAAAAAATATTCTAAGTGAGATAACTCAGGCTTAGGAAGGTAAACTCTGCATATCACCTCCCAGGTCAGACTTAGGACTTTGAGTAATCCAGTTAGAGTTGGCCTAGACACCGCCTCTCTAAGGCCAAGCTCTCATAATATCTGAAGATGCTATACAACCTGACTAGGGAGAGAATCAGTCAATAGCCCTACTGAGCTGTAAACCACAGTAATGATGAGCCTTGCAAGATATCTCTAAGGATTAGCTATCTAATTAGATGTAAAGCCTCCTCAGTAGAAGAAAATTCATACATGGTCCTTTAAAATTAGATAGCTGAGGAGATCATAGATCTCAGATGAGAACCTACTATTACTACTTTCTTAAACCAGTATAATTTTTAACTGCATTCTAAATACTCATCCTTATACCACACATGAATGTAACTCTCACCCTTCAGCAAAAAATTCCTTTTTCTTTTCCTTAGCAGGCATATAGCATTTTAGAAAGCTACAACTATTCAAAATACAGAGAACAAATGGTCTTATAATACTCAGTTACAATGGGTACATTTACAATTCCATCACTACATGTCAGGCACTGAGAATATTGCTGAAGAGGAAGAAGAAAGACCGTAAGGACCCAAGGACTAGGATGTTTGTGTGAGACAGTGTCTTCTATAAATGACAGAGAAGCTTACACATTAAATCTCAACAATATGGCCACTGAAACAAGACCTGAGTAAAGACAACAATAGTTCATGAATCAACTTGGATGGGGGAAATTTCACAAGG
>JADRCC010577944.1:5043-15484 GCA_019843855.1 Hylomyscus alleni
TTGTTGATAACAGGCATTCCTCTTGGTAAGAAGAAAGTCTGTCCATTTTACAATCCACCTTTGAATATAGAAGCAGCTTTGAGAATCACTTGGAATCCCAGCAAAAATCCTTGTGTTCTTTTCAAATAAGGGGTAATTGGTTGAGATTTTTTTCTAGAATTTTCTACCTAGTTTTCTGAGCAGAAGAGTGTTTCTATGTGCATGTGTTTAAAAATCACCAGTTTACAAATGCATAAGTGATCATATACAGAATCTACAGTACAACTATGAATGATATGGTAATTTACAGTCTTATTTTTCTAAGCTCATTGATGTAATTTCTAACTTAAAATCCTTTTTTATAATTCCTTTATTCTGATCGCTTACAACACATAATGCATGTGTCATTTTTGAAATTTATTATATTTAAGTTTTCAGACTGGCCCAGAAATTCTTCAGAGCAATATAGCTTAGTTCTAATAAAACTCAATAAGAACTCTAATAAAACTCATAAAAGCTGTGATGTCACCGCTACCTAAAATGGTATTCTCTCCTGAAAATGTATCCAGAGTTCTGCCTTCACATACTACAGTTCCTCAGTGAGTGAACTCATCTTCTTAAAGATCTCAGTAGAAAGTAGAAGTGGATCTCCCATCACTGTGGAAGGCAAAGTGGAGGCAGAACTTGGATGCCTGCATTGATGAGGGAGAGATTTTCTGAACAGTGTGGCAACTTGGAAGTAGGATGTATGTGAAGTGGTATGGATGAGTAGGTGAAGTGGGAGAAGCCTGTGCTGTTGCCAAAAAGAGTCCCTGGCTGTTGGGGGTCTAAGATAACTAAGATTCTGGTATGTTCTAGAGTTCTGTTATTAATGTCCCAATACTATGCATCCTGTTAGTTACGGTCGACCATGTCTTGTAAGTGGCACTGCTTACAGTGTGGCTGGACACTAGCATCTGGTTGCAGACTTTCTGTTGTCCCAAACTGAGGAAAAATAGATCTTGAAAATATGTAGCAGTTGACAAGGACTTTGCAAATGTTGACTCTAATTCTTAAAAATAAAAGCTGGCATTATTTTTCCTTTCATTTTCTAATAATTTTTTTATTAGATATTTTCTTTATTTACAATATCTCCTTTCCCAGGTTCCCTTCCAAAAGAAAAAAGAAAAAGAAAATAAAATAAGAAAAAAAAATAGAAAAAAAACCCAAACTAAAACAATCCCCTGTTCCCTCCCCCTCCCCCTCCCCCTGCTCACTTCCCCACCCTCTCCCACTTCCTGGTCTGGCATTCCCCTACACTGGGGCACAGAACCTTCACAGGGCCAAGGTCCTCGCCTCCCATTGATGACTGACTTGGCCATCCTCTGCTATATACATGCTGCTGGAGCCATGAGTCCCCCCATGTGTACTCATTGGTTGGAGTTTTAGTGCCTGGGAACTCTGAGGGTACTAGTTAGTTCATATTGTTGTTCGTGCTAAGGGGCTGCAAACCCTTCAGCTCATTGAGTCCTTTCTCTAGCCCCTCTAGTAATTTTTTTAAACATATTTTAAATTACATTTTTAAAAAAAAGTATTGTATTAAGCCAGGAGTGGTGGCTTAATTTCAGAACTTGAGAGACAGAGGCAAATCTTTGAGTTTAAGGCTAGCCTGGTCTACAAAGCAAATTCCAGGACAGCAAGGACTACATAGAGAAACCATCTCAAAAAAAATAACAAAACAAAACAAAACAAAAACATTTTTAAAAGTATTAGTTTAGATAGGAAACTTGAAAAGTCTTTTTGGGAAATGCTGATACAGTTGAGATCTAGGCTTAAACTGTATAGATTTTTCTGTCTGACTTTTGGCAAATGACATAATCTCTCAGTTTCACTTCATAAATTAAGATTTTTCCAATAAGGATGGCATCTCACTGCAATGTCAAGGCAGGATGGGAGAAATATCAGCTTCTTAAATAGCAAGATTTAAAAATTCAATCTTGTTATTGCCTACTTGTTCCATCCTTCCCCCCTTCAAAGGCACATAAACAGGCCTCCAGAATAAGGGCAAGGTGGCTGCTCCAGCCTATAGCAGAGTCCAATTCCAGGACTCTGTGGTGGAAGCTGGCACTCTGTTCCTCAGTCCTTCCAGTGTCCCATGTCCTGTCCTCTGTGCCTTAGGACTTAGCCTTGGGCTGTTGCTGCTTCAGGGCCAGTTACAACTGAGTCTTTCCTTCAGATCGTTGCCCCACCCCTGCCCTGAGTATGGCTCTGAGATCCATTACCTCATTGAGCCTGGGTATGGAAAGACCAAAGCCAAAAAAGGAAAATACAGATGACATATGATGTGGGTCCATCCTGATAAACCTGTTGAAGCTGAAAATGTCATAACTGGATATTTAAGCTACTTAAACTCCCGAGACTCAGAGCTCAGCAACACGGTGCACTGTCTCTGATATTTTCTCTTGGGATGGGATGGTTGACTGGGATATGAAGCTTGCTGCTACTGCTGGGCATCAAGACCAGATGATGCTGTATACCCCAGTCTAGACAGAGAACAAACTCAGCATTGTAAGTGGGTCTGGCAAGATGGCTCAGCAGGTTACGTACTTGATTCATGAGGATCCATGAATCATGCCTAACAACATGGATTCAACCCTGGAACCTGCATGTTGGCCAGAGAAGACCAACACTTGATTTGCCCTCTGACTTCCACATGTCGCTTGTCCTAGCACTGCACTCCACCACACACATGAAATAAACAGGTTTGTAACTCTAAAATTCTATATACTATTCTATATAGTATTCAGTTTCTGCTGAATACTCATTGATCTTTGTACCATCATAAGTTGATGTCTTTATTACTAAGTTCCTTCTGGTTCAACCCCATTCCAAATTTCCTTTACTGAAGAAGGTAAAAATATGGCCTGGGGATTGGGGATTTGGGTAGAGAAAATTGCCTGAGGAAACTTTGGAGAAGAGATGATTGAAGAATCATCAGAAAAGGGCCAATAGCTATTGATGTAGTTAGCATCAGTTAACAGTAGCATGAAAAGGAGCTCTTTTCAGTAGCGTTGTTTGATGATAGAATGAACTAGCATATTGCATTGCACGGAGTACCCAGCACATATTAGGTCCACAGGACTGGTGAGTTCCTATCCTCCTGGAGTTCCTTGCCTGGTCATGGGTCAGGAATCCCCAATTCCTGCTGAACCTGCCAGTTTGTTGGCTCTTGTCACACAAGCTATTTGTGTCTGGGTAATTCCCTCAGCTCTGTTTTTTTTTTTTTTTTTCCTTTCTCATGGAATGGCCTCTAAGCCAAGGCTTCACTTCCACAGATAAGCTTCAGAGGGTCTGCTAGTTTGAAAGTTTTATGTCTTATTTTTCTCTTTTTATTGCTTGCTTTTAATGTCTTAACAAATATATGTGTACACACACACAGAATCTCCTAGCAAAAATCTCACCAGATAAACTCATCTGTTTTTTACAGCATTGAGGCTGAATTTGGTATGGGATTTTGGTCTTGGGATTCTGATTTTGTAACCAGATCCTAGGTTCCTTCTGGTGCTGGTAAGATGGTAAGATGGCCTCACTTAGACTAGTGAGACGAGGAGGGTGTTTGACTTTCTGTGTTTATCTTACATGGCCTATTAGCTTCACTGAGCCTGCCATTCTCCTTTTGCAAGTCATCTGGTCCGATCAGCTGCCCCATGTGGAATCCTTATCACTAGAGATGTTTCCATTCCCTGGCAGCTGGGTGTCTGTCTTGACCTCTGCATGCCCACCTCCATTAACCGTGGACGAGCAATTGCATATCAGGGTGATTACCCCTTTAGCAGCCAGACATGGTACCCTTCATTCTTACAGATGAGTGGCTGTTCTTACTTCAAAGTTCCATTTTGAGGATTTGATTTTTATAACTACTTCCAGGCAAGGAGAGATTCAGGACTTGGTTGGGCAGTCTGGTTACATGGAGGTACAAATGACCCATATTGTTAGAACAAGTGACTGGTCAGCCCCTTGGTGTGTCTGGTTAGAAAATGGCAAGTTCTAAGGGATCAAGAGGAACTATACATAGTCACTGCCCATTTCAGCATCAGGAGGGCAGAGCATTGGGCACAAAAGAGGTGGTGTTGGTGGTGGTTTATTTGTAGCTATTGATTTTCCCTTTTGTGCCCATGTGACAAAGAACCAGAGTACTTCTTAAGTTCTCAGCTGGAGCTTTGTCTCATAGTGAGTGAGCCAGAAGCCAAGGTGGGCAGTACCTCATCCACGGAAACTCGTGTCTCTCGTGCACACAGAAAATATCGTGCAGTTTCCCAGCTACTAGAGGCGTGGCTCTGCCACACTCCTGCAGTTTGCATGAGTGTCACTCCTGGCCCCTCTTTCTTCTGACCTTGTCTGTCGTGGGGATGGAAAAATCACTGATTTGTGAGTCTACAGTAGAGACTGGACTTTGCCTCTCTCTGTGGGGACAGTGGTCCCTCAATGGGGACTAAGTGTAACCAGCATGCCTGCTCTTCCCTGACACTGGTCTTACTAGTGCCCCAAGCCCTGCTCAGGACTGTCACTTGCTTTGCTTTCTCCACCTAAGTTAGAGGGAGTAAACAAGGAAGAAGGGTTATCCTGTAGGCTTCCTCAAAAGGCCAACCAGGGCAGACATACGTGACCTTGGCAATTTACTGAATTCTATGAGACCTACGCTTTCTTATCCTTAAAGTAAGAGTACCTACTCCTGGTATGATGTGCAGAGATTAACAGTTAATACATGTGGAGCTTTAATCACCTAGAAAGTGCATAATAATAATGATTCCTGTCATTAGCTTTGGAAAGAGACTAAAAAACGAGCCTATTTCTCCTTACAGGTGGGGCTTTGCTATCCACAGACAGAACTAGGCCAGTTCAGCCCCACCCACTGACAGGAAATCCTAGGGTTCCCAGGGAACCTCTCATTTTATGAACTTGGAAACTCTTTTCTCTCCTGTTTCCCTCACCTATGTATTTCTGGTAAGGATACAGGGGTGTGGGCGGCGAGGTGCCTTTTCCATCAGAGCTGGATCTCGCCCCTGCCCTCTAAAGTGATGAGAAGGTGGCTGTTCACGCTGTCTTCTCAAAATGTCATGAGCTTCATAAAACTTTTCACACGTAAATCCAAAGTTAAGCATCGAGGCTTTGGACTCAGTGTGTGAAAGGACTCAAAGTCACACCTCATTAAGGAAAAGAAAGGCTTCAGAAAAAAAGTGTATGTACGGTAAACATGCGCTCATCCACTTCCAGGAAGCAGTAGCAAAGTGGACCATGCTGCTGATGTGTCAGAAAACACAGATGATTTTGAGTTTCCCACACAGGATTTTGATGAATATGGTGAAATGTTATATCCAAGCTTTGAAAAACAGCTCATCCCCAAATCACTTTCATATTGAAATGTCCCACAAGGCGTTTCATGACTTTTCTGTTACATTATGAAGTGGGGGAATGTCTGTCCTAGAAGGTGTGGGACTTGGAGAAAATGAAGTCCAGAGAAGCCCCACGGGGGGCGGGGGGTGGCCATAGAACTCCAGTCGCCTTCCTCCGCACAGGAGTGCGTGCTCTTTCTCTTCCTGTGTGTACTCTCGGTATTTCATCATTTTCGATGGTCTGTATGGAAGAGAATGTCTGCAGAGAGGCTGCTATGCTGTGGGTATTGTATTTGATGTAGGTTTGGTTATTTCTGACCAAACAAGGAAATCTGAATGCTAATGCTGTTGTCACTGCCACCAAGCTCAAATCCTGAGACCATGTCTTCAGTGTTAGAGAACTTTTCTGGTTCACTCTTGAAGATTGCTGTCACATCATATATTGTCATCATGCAGTGTACTTCCAAGTCATAGTTGCTGTGTGGAAAGGCAGGTTTCCTTAGCGATTGCTTAAAATACTGTTTGCCTTTTTCACGTAGGTGGCTGTACTCCGATCCCAGAGTCAGACCTAGAGGAGAGGTCACTAGACGACTCCACAGAGCTGTTTACCAACCACAAGCACCTCATGGCAGAGCCCCCCGTGCCTGGTAAGGGGGTATCAGAAACAGTGACTCTAGTCCCCTTCTGTCATATTTGAGAGCATTTTGCAAAACAACTTGTTTCTAACATCTAGGTCTTGGTATGGGCGCCTGGGCCATTTCTCCATTTCTGTCAATATCCAAACCTATTTCTTCTTCCCCTCTCTGTTTCTCCTTCCCAGAAGTCTCGGCCCTCCAAGGAGTTGTGGAATAATCTGGAATAATGCTAGCAAGTTGGAAGGAAGATGCCCTTTCTGAGGCTGACCCTGTGTGGACACCGCGCTCCCATCCCGGTGCTGTGCCAAGCTCATCCCTGAAGGCGGCTACGTGAAGATGGGGTCAGGGCTGTTTGTTGTTAGGAGGGCTTGGGATGTCACAGACAGGCCAGATGAAAGGCAAGATTTGTCTTTCCTCCCAGGAAGATGGTTGCTGCCTTTAGTCACATTCGCTTATAGTCAGGATTTAGCAAGGTGACAAAGTTTGGGGACAGACTTTATAATACAGGGATCCAGATGTAAAATAATTTCATAGCCCATTTTTTTCACAGGATTCTTATGTAGTAACTGTATCAAGTTTAATAAAGCATTGTATTGTCAAACAATAACTTGGTCTGAATTTATGACAAGGGTTGTATGTATAATTTCTCTCTACATATACATATTTAAAAGAAACCGAAAGGTTTGCTACTCCACAGTAAGACTTAGATGTGGTTATTTAATAAGGAAAAGAAATGCTCAGAACTATCATTGCATCTGCTCTATTGGGCTGGTGAGGAAGAGGGTGATTTCCTAGTGGGAATGAGCACATTAAGTGTATGTAAGGAAGCGGTTACGTGAACATCCTCTTTCAATCACCCTTTTGAGTGATGCCTTTTACACATTCAGGTAATAAAGAGATTCACACTTTATTATTATTGAAATAGATATTTTATATATAAGGAATTATAGATAAGGAGTCCCAGAGGATTTATCTATTTTAGGTTTTGCCTAAGTAAGGATTCAGTAGTTAGATAGATGTGCCTTTGTTATTTTCAGAACACCTCATGTGGTGGTTTGAATGTGCTTGGCCCAGGGAGTGGCACTATTAGGAGGTGTGGCCTTGCTGGAGTAGGTGTGTCACTGTGGGCATGGGCTTGTCCTAGCTGCCTGGAAACCAGTTTTCTCCTAGTGGCCTTCAGATGAAGATGTAGAACTCTTGAGCTCCTCCTGTACCATGCCTGCCTGGATGCTGTCATGCTCCTGCCTTGATGATAATGGACTGAACCTGTGAACCTGTAAGCCAGCCCCAATTAAATGTCCTTGTAAGCGTTGCCTTGGTCATGGTGTCTGTTCACAGATGTAAAACCCTGACTAAGACATCTCACAATCAAATATAAAGGAAAAGTGAATTACAATTTGTTTTTTTTCTTAATATGTGAAGCTTCAAGAAATGCAAACGCTAGGTGGTGGTGGTGTACACCTTTAATCCCAGCACTTGGGAAGCAGAGGCAGGCAGATTTCTGAGTTCCAGGCCAGCCTGGTCTACAGAGTGAGTTCCAGGACAACCAGGGCTATACAGAGAAATCCTGTCTCAGAAAAAAAAAAGCCAAAAAAATGCAAACAATGCCTTATTTGTTATTTATAGTGTCTTCTGTAGGAGACACAATGGAAAATAAAACAGCCTTAATTGTCTAGCACAGGATGGGGCAGCTTGTGGCCTGTGGTTAAGTTTCATCTTGCATAGGGACTGGAACAAAGATGCTATGGTGTCGCATATGTCTCAGCACTCTGGTCAACTAGAACCTCACAAAACTGGAACCCTTTTTCTGAAAATCTCACAAAAGAGTGTGTGAGCAGAAGGAATGTGTGTGTGCACGCCTGTTTTGAATCTTCTGTTCTGTCTCACTCTTTCTGTCTTTTCAGATAATATTTCACATAAGCCAAGCTGGCCTTGAACTCCCTATCATCTTGCCTCCATCTCCTGAGCACTGGGGTCACCATTCCCAGCCTTGGAGATGTGTCTCAGTGTTACGCCATTTTGACATTTGGTTCCTATTGCTGTCTCTGTACCACACGTGTGACTGTGTGCTCATTCTTTCCTGTCCAGTCTTCGCCTTTCACATCATACTTGTCTCCTGTCTTTTTGTTTGTTGTGAAAATGTATCCACACACATGTGCATGTGTGGGTATGCATGCCTGTGTACACGAGTGCAGAATCTCATATCCTCCTCTGTCACTGCCTTTGAACCTGGGTTTTCATTTTTGGGGGTAGATTAAAAATGAACAAGTCCCAATGATCCTACTGTCTCTGCCCCTCTTAGAGCTGGGGTTCAGTTACCCCTTGTGGGAACACCTGAGGTCTGACTTGCAGTCCTTCTGATGTGGAGGAAGGACTAGTGCGTGAGCTGTCTCTTCATACCTTACTTACATCTTTCTAATTAGCACCCCTTGGCTCACTGTCTCTCTTTTGACTTTGTCCATTCTTTTGCCTGGTCTCGCTTTTCTCTACCTTCACCCACCTCTACTTCCCAAAGCCTACATCCTGTGATGGGCATGTGTGGAAGGGGACAGGATCCCTTTTTGGTTTGTTTTGGATTTGAATTTGTGAGACAGGCTTTTAACTTTGTAACCCAAATTGGTCTTGAACTCACTCTTTATCCTCCTGCCTCTACAGCTTAAATGCTGGGATTACAGACTTTTACCGCCACACCCAGCTTGGATCATGTGGTTTGATATGTGACTATTTTTTTCTCCATCAAATTCTTATATCATTGTAGGGGGAGGAGCTGATAACTGAAAATAGTTTCTTGATCATGTTAATAAAGACAACAGAAACCAATCACTGAGTGCAGCTAAAGAGGTGAGATTTTTCCAGGTCCCAGGAGGAAGAGGAGAGAGAGAGGTAGATACATAAAGGGCTTTTTGGCCAGGCTTTGGAGAGAGGAGGAGGAACCATGTAAAGTCTGGGGCCAACTAGAACTTGTGGTGGCTTCCACCACCCTAAGAATTCTGATTAAGGATGGCTGATGAGTTTAGATTCGGTGCCCAGAGGTTGTGTTATCTGACTGGTTTTAAAATATTAAAGCTGTCTGGTATTTCCATCCAAGGTGACTGAGGTGAGCAGGAGAAAGGCCAGAGTGTTGGCAGTTGCTAGCCATTGGAGTTGGGAGTGGGGCCAGCTGCAGCGTGTTCTTGGAGCTGAGAGCTTGGCCTTTGAGAAGGTGATAGCGTGGAGTTCTAAAAACAACACATGACATCCCATTGCTCTCCTTTTTAATGAATTAAGCTTATTAATTATTTGAGAATCCATGCAGTATATTTTAATGCTATTCACTCCTCACCACAACCCCAACTCTGACCAAATCCACCCCCATCTCCTTACATCTACAGCTTTGCATTGCCCCCTCCTTTTAAAAATAATAAGTCCAGTCCAAAATTTTCTGGTCATATACTCCTGAGGGTAGGCCCATGTACTAGATCATGGTTGATCTACCTGTGGCCACACCTTAAAGAAAACTGACTCCTCATCCTTGAGAAGCCATCAACTATCAGTAGCTCCTCAGTTAGGAGTGTAGCCTTGGGAGCCCCTTACTTCTCCAGACTAGAATGTTCACTGGCCTGCTCTTGTGCAAGTCCTGTGCAGGCAACCATGACTGCATAAGGTTATGGGAGTAACGCTCCTGTCACGCCTAGAAGATGCCCTTTCTGGTTCTCTATGACCCCTGGCTTTTATAATCTTCCTCCTTCTCTGTGCTGGTCCTGAATCCTAGGGATGACATCATATAGATCCATTAGTGGCCAAGTGCTCCATTGACACTTATTGTCTGCACTTTGGCCAGGTGTGAGTTTCTGCATTAGTTGCCATCCACTGCACAAAGAAAGTTCTCTGAGGTCTGAATTAGTCTATGGATAGTGGACATCTGTGGGTAGTAGATTTAGAGGGCAGATTGATGCTATGTTCATTTAGCAGAATAATAGTAATCTGTTCAACCTTGGGGACTATGAACTCCCACCCATGGGTTCCTGGCCAGATTTATATACTAGACATGTGATTCCTCCTATGAAGAGCCTCAAATTCGATCAGAAAGTGAGTTTCCCCATGGTCATTGTGGCTCACGGGGTACATAGCTGGGGAGGACTGTTGATCCTGATTTTGGTTCCAATTCTAACTCGTTGATTCCTGCCTTGGTGTTCACTGTTCTCCATCTACTTCTTTGGAGTCTGTTTGTTTGTTTGTTTGTTTTTCCCTTACCATAGAGTTCATCAGGATGCTACTTTTAAGATCCCTCTGCTTTTTAAAATACAGACACTTAGAGTTATGAAGTTTGTTCTTGGCGTTTCCTTTCTTTGTATCCCACAGGGCTGTGTGTTTCAGTATCACTTATTAATATTTCTATACTAATTCCAGGGTACTCGTATTTTCTTCCTTCCTTCCTTCCTTCCTTCCTTCCTTCCTTCCTTCCTTCCTTCCTTC
>JADRCC010577946.1:4231-26010 GCA_019843855.1 Hylomyscus alleni
ACCTCACCACCACATTCCTCACCAACTCCCAGCCATGACCCACCACTTACCTGAAACCTACCCGAGCTCTGTGAAAGTCATCTCAAGCTCCATTGCAATCAAATGGAAAAAAGACGTTGTCCTTGTCAAGACCTTCCCAAAATGCAGATTAATAAGTAAATAAAATGTTTTAGTTCACTAGGTTTCTCAGGAGAGGAGGAGTTGTAAATAGCAATAGCTAACTAGTGGAGACAAAAATTTCATTCTTTGCCAGGCAGTGGCGGTGCATGCCTTTAATCCCAGCACTTGGGAGGCAGAGGCAGGCAGATTTCTGAGTTTGAGGCTAGCCTGGTCTACAGAGTGAGTTCCAGGACAGCCAGGACTATACAGAGAAACCCTATCTCAAAAAACAAAACAAAAAATTTCGTTCCTTTTCTCCTTGGATCCATGATTTGGAATCAGCAGGCAGTTCATGTATGTATTCAGAAGTAAATGGGATATAGAAAAGGGGCCTAATAGGATCTTAGCTGTCTGCCCTGAGCTGTCTGACCAAAGCACAATGGAACAGAATTTTTAGATGCATGTCCTAGTTTGCTTATCAGAGATGTGACAAAACACTGATCAAAACCAGTTTGTGAAAAGCAAGGGTTTATTTTGCTTCCACTTCCATGCAACAGTCCATCACTGAGTGAAGTTGAGATAGGAACCTGGAGGCAGGAACTGAAGTGGTTAAATGCCATTTACTGGCTTGTTCTCCATAGCGTGCTGAACTTCCTTATATAGATCCTACACCTGCCCAGATGTGGCACCACCCACAGAAGACTGGGCCTTCCCTCATCAATCATTAAAATAAGGCACATTCAAAACCAGAAGGTGATGGCACATGGCCTTTAACCCTAGCACTTGGAAAGCAGAGGCAGGTGAGCCTCTGAGTTCCAGGCCAACTTCATCTACAGAGTGAGTCCCAGGATAGGACGACACAGAAAAACACTGACCAGAGTTCATACCCAGCAGCACCAGGGAATTAAACACACTCTTTGACCTCCTCAAGCACCCCCACACATATGGCTTATAAACACACAGGAAAAAAAGTAAAAAAAACAAAAAAAAGGAAAGAAAGACAGACAGGCACAATCAACTGAGTTCCCTTCTTTCCAGGTCACTCAGGTCAAGTTGACAAGAAACCAACCAGCACACGTGTCTTCGCTTGACACTGACCAGAATACTCTATCTTCCAGTGTCTTTGATCATCTTGGTTCCAGATGCTGTTAAGATCCATGGACTCAGGCTGGCGAGATGGCTCAGCGGGTAAGAGCACTGACTGCTTTTCGGAAGGTCCTGAGTTCGGATCCCAGCAACCACATGGTGGCTCACAACCACCCTTAATGAGATCTGACACCCACTTCTGGTGTTGTCTGAAGACAGCTACAGTGAATTACGGCGGGGCGAGTGGGGCCTGAGCGAGCGGGGCTGGCAGAGGTCCTGAGTTCAATTCCCAGCAGCCACACACATGTAGCTCCCGGCCATCTATACAGCTAAAGTGTACTCATACACATAAAATAAATAAAAATAAATCTTAAAAAAAAAATGGACACATTTTATGACCATTCCAAAATGTCTGATTCAGGTTGGCCATGTAACCCTAATTCATACCACAAAATTTCTAGTTATGTACTACACATTTGGCTAAAAGGTATCAGACCACCAAAGAGGCATACTTAAATAAAAATAAATAAGGTGGGGAAATCAATCCCAGGAAACCTATCTTCTTGATGTGGCAGTTTCAGAGGGGACTTTCCCCAAAGCAGTTATTCAATTTCTGATTACATCGCTTTCAGTGGTTGTCAACGTTTTTGTGCTGCATAATTATTCAGCCTAATAGTTGTTTACGGTTTGGAGGCGTTCATTGCCAGTAAGCTGGCAGCAAACTCACTATATAGCTGAGCAGGTCTTGAATGCCTTGCTTGAACCTCCACCTTCCAAATGCTGGGACTACAGACTTACGCCACCACGCCCTGCTCTTGCTCTTGATTTGAAGATTTCGAATTATGTTACAAATCCACTTAATGCTGTGGAACCTTCCATATTTCCAAGAAGTAACTTTCTGGTAAATCAGATGTCTACATTATCTAAGACAAAATGTGAGACTGGCTTTCGAGCAATTTGGCCATTTTCAGCTCTGTTAAAACACGGTTTCAACTACCTAATCTTCGCAATTACTAGATTGCAAGTGAAGAAACTGAGGCTCTTGGCTCCCATTCTTTCATCCAGACATCCAGAAAAAAGAGTCGACAGACTGCCACCTATTTTTTTTTTCCAGTCTTCTGCGTGAGACCAGGAACCTGAGGCTGTGATTGGCTGCTGGAGCCGCGGGTAACCATGGTGACGGGAGGCGGGGCTGCGAGCACCGCCTACCCTAACACTCAGGCGCGGTGGCCCCGCGAGAGGCCGGCGGGCGCTGGGCCCAGCCAGGAGCCGCAGCCCCGGCCTCGCGCGATCGCCGGGCGGGGCGCGGGTGCAGCCTTCTGCAGGCCTTTGATGCGGTTGAGGTCGCGCGGGCCAAAGAGGAGCCCGGCCCGGCGGCGGGCGCGGTAGGAGGCGGCAGGGCCGCGGGCCCGGGCCGGTGACTGCGGCGCCCCCACGATGGACGCCCTAGAAGAAGAGAGCTTCGCGCTGTCCTTGTAAGTGACGTGACCAGGGTCTGCTCGACCTCGGCCTGCGGGTGTCCTCCGGGGCGCGGGCTGACCGGTCGGGACTCCTCTCTAGTGGGGCGTTTTCTTCCCGCGGCCACGCCGGGCATGTGTCACCGATTACCAGCGCTTCCATCACAATCCTCTGGCCTCAGTCGTGGCCGTCAGCAAAACCCCAGAGGCCTTGAGCTGCCCAGGCTGGCGGCGGTCTCTCCGCCTGTCTCAAGCCACTCCAGATCCAGTTACCCCCCCCAGGCCGGGGCTCACTCACCAGCAGATAGGTGTGGCGTTAAGAGCCAGGATGCGGTGAGTAAATCCCGCAGGCAATAAACGCGGAAGTCTGAAGACGTGCCACGCGAGCCTCAGCTACCCAAATTGTTCGCTTCTTTTGTGATTGTCGTACCGGTTTTCGTTACGGGTGTTTTCCTGTGTTTGTAATTTCTATACTGGACAGTAATCCTTGATTGGTGAAACTGAGTGATGGGAGCTTCTTTCATCTTTGCTATTACTGTTTTTATGCACGTTGGGAATCTTACATTTAAAAAATGCTAATGGGCTTTGTTGTGATTGCCTGGTGTGTTCGAGGCCTTGGGTTCAATCCCCTTACCCATAGAAAACACAAGTTCAGCTCCTGAAATCATTGTTTGGACCAGCACCTAATCCTGATGTGTTTTCCAGCTCCTCCGCCTCTGACGCAGAATTTGATGCTGTGGTTGGATGTTTAGAGGACATTATTATGGGTAAGTTTCTACACCACTAAGTGACCTGTGCCCTCTCTAGTTCCTTTGGTCAATTCCTTGATTTAAATCAAGTAGACCCTTGCTTTAAAACAATTTTTAAAATGCATTCATTTACATATGTGATGGATCTCGGGTAGGATTGTTGCCAGGACACTATGGAGATGTGGAGGTCAGAGGACAACTTTGTGGAGTTGGTTCTCTCCTTCCACCTTTATATGAGTTCTGAGGGATGATCTCGGGTCACCTGTCTTACACAGCAGTGCCTTCAGCCCAACCCAACCTTCAACATCCCAAACCTCTGCTTATAAGGACATGCAGAGAAATAAATTTGAAGAGCTGATTTTTAAAACACAAAACATTGACATTTTAACACGCAGCACAATGTAATAATAAGCAAGCCATACTGCGTTTTGTTGTCTTAAACACAACGTATGGGTCGGCAAGATGCTCAGTGGGGAGGCACTCACCCACAAGCCTGACAACCTTAGTTTAATCCCCAGGATCCACAAGGTGGTACTGGCTCCCTAAAGTTGTCTTCAGACTTCCATACACAGGCTGTAGCAAGATGTGCCCACTTGAAAACAAAATAAGTAAAAATATAATTAAAAAAAAGAAAGAACCCAAAACCTAGGGTGTGGCACATCTCTGTAGTCTGTGACACATGTGGGTGGAGGCCAGAAGATGGGAGAGTTCAGGTCCTGCCTCTGCCCTGTAAGGTCTAATGCCTTTTAAATAACGGCCATCGAGTGAAGGTTTCAGAAAAGACCAATTCAGGAAACCAGTCAACTGGTAGATAGGACGGAGCTCTTGGCCAGGCTTCAGGTGATATTGGCCAATTTTATGTCACATATACAGTAAGAACAATTTTGGTTGTTAATATCGTTTTGAACTTTAACATTTTCATGCTACAGAACATGGGTTAAAATAGAACAGAACATAAACCCTAACTAACCCTCTACAGCACTTGTCCGTGCAGGAAACAAGGTATCAAATCTGATTGGATCTCTGCATTTTCTTTTGTTGTTGTTTGTCTTAGTCAGAGTTTGTATTCCTGCACAAAACATCACAAGCAAGAAGCAGTTTGGGGAGGAAAGAGTTTATTCAGCTTACACTTCCACATTGCTGCTCATCGGCAAAGGAAGTGAGGACAGGAGCTCACACAGGGCAGGAACCTGGAGGCAGGAGCTGATGCAGGCAGAGGCCATGGAGGGATGCTGCTTACTGGCTTGCTTCCCCTGGCTTGCTCAGCTTGCTTTCTTATAGAACCCAGGACTACCAGCCCAGGGATGGCACCACCCACAATGGGCTGGGTCCTCCCCTTGATCACTAATTGAGAAAATGCCTTACAGCTGGATCTCATGGAGGCATTTCCTCAAGGGAGGCTCCTTTCTCTGTGATAACTCCAACTTGTGTCAACTTGACATACAAAACCAGCCAGTACAACGTTGTTGTTTAGTTTTTGGTTTGTTTTTGATATTGTTATTTTTTTGAGACAGGGTTTCTCTGTTGTAGACCTGGCTGTCCTGGAACTTTCTGTAGACCAAGCTGGCCTCAAACTCACAGAGCCATTCTCTTGAAGTTAAAGGCATGGACCAACTGGGTCCATTTCCTTAATGGAGTCTCCTTCCTCTCTGATGACTTTAGCTTGGGTCAAGTTGCACACAAAACCAGCCAATAATACACTTTATATTCTTGATGTGTCTTGTGGTTGTGTTGAGAGTTTTGGTTTTAGGTCTAATGTCCAGGAGAGCCTTGATCTTCCTGTCTTCCTGCCTCAGGATCCCAAGCACTAGGATTGCAGGCACGAGTTACCATGCCTTCCTGTTCCCTTGCATTCTTAGTTCCTATTTCCAGGTCCCTTTGGGCATCTTTCCATTTTGCTAAGTGGCCAGCAGGCAGTTAAAGACAAATAGATAGAAAAAAAAAACATAAACTTGACAACTTATCAGCTTCCCTAGCAATTGAAAAAAGACTCTGTTTGGTTTTAGGATGTGTGGCTTAACCTAGGTTAGTCTGTAAAATCACCTTTTACATGCAGTCCTGATCCAAGCCCCTAGATCCTATGTCTCACCAGAAGCCCTCTCCTGAGGAATTCTCAGTTGTTTTGCCCACCATGGATATCCCACCTATCATGGTGAAATGAGCTTAATTAACTCTGGATTGCTTTTGAAGATTTCCTTTTAGTTGTAGAAATGCTAGTTGACTCAGAATTGTCAGAATTCCCTTCTTGACCTTGAGTGTTTGCTGTGACTCTTCCTGAACTCTACTCTGAATTAACCTGACAAGCCCCTATGACACACACAGCAGTCATCTTTATGCTTCAGATGAGGAGACTGGGATCATTTGTCCAAGATCATACAAAGTATATGACTAAGGTAGGGTTTGAAGCCAGGCAATCTGACCTCTTACAGACCCCACCCTTTAACTATGTGGTTTTCACTACTGCTGCTAAAATATTAAAATAGAAGAAAGGGGGACAGCAAAACATCTTGCAAGCCTAATGACCAAGTTTAATCTGTAAGACCCCACGTGGTAGAAGGAGAGAATCCACACCCATCCTTTGGATGGGTACTATGGCACATGCATTAATCCCAACATGTAGGTGGATCACTGTGAGTTCCCAGCTAGCCTGGAATTACATAGCAAGTTTCAGGCCAGTCAGCTACACAGTGAGACCCTGTCTCAAAATAAATATGTAGTTTAAAAATAAGGATGGCCAGTAAGATGGTTCAGTGGGTAAAGTACTTGATAACCTAAATTCAATTCCCAAGACCTTTGTATGTGGACAGTAGGACGAAAGATCTTTGTACAAGTTTCCTCTGACCTCCACCCTTATGCCATAGCAAGCAGGTGCACATACTCACATAAAAATGAGTAAATGAAAGTGTAATTTAAGCTGGGCAGTGGTAGCCTTTAATCCCAGCACTTGGGAGGCAGAGGCAGGCAGATTTCTGAGTTCAAGGCCAGCCTGGTCTACAGAGTGAGCTCCAGGACAGCCAGGGCTACACAGAGAAACCCTGTCTCAAGAAAGAAAGAAAGAAAGAAAGAGAGAGAGAGTGAGAGAGAGAGAGAGAGAGAGAGAGAAAGAAAGAAAGAAAGAAAGAAAGAAAGAAAGAAAGAAAGAAAGAAAGAAAGAAAGAAAGAAAGAAAGAAAGAAAGAGAAAGAGAGAGGGAGAGAGAGAGGGAGAGAGAGAGGGAGGGAGGAAGGAAAGGAAGGAAGGAGGGAGGGAGGGAGGAAAATGTAATTTAAAAAACGTGTTAAAGAGAGATACCAGATAGTTATTTATGGGCAATTAGTGTATCAGGGGTCACAAGGCACCAGGTATCCTGTTTGGTATTATGGCCTCTCTCTCTTTCTCTCTCTCTCTGTGGGGGTGGGGGTGGGGTGTGTCTGTGTTTTGTTTGCTTTTTGCCTTTTTGTTTTTTTCAGTTTTTGAAACAGTTTCTCAATGTAGCCCTGTCTACCCTGGATTTTGCTCTGTAGACCAGACTGGCTTCATACTTAGGTATGCCTGCCTCTGCCTCCTGGTTACAGCTATGCACCACCACTACCTGGTGTGGTGGGTAGCTGTGACCCCAGCACTCAAAGTTGGAAGGATGGCTACAAGTCCAAGGCCAGCCTGGTCTAAATTCCAGGTCAGCCAAGAATATGTTATTTATGGAGATCCTATCCCAAAAGCTGAAAATGAAATAGTCACAAAGACTTAGAAGCCAGCAAAGTACTTATTATAAAAGGTTAATATTTTATTTGTTTGTTTGTTTATTTGTTTATTTATTTTGGTTTTTCGAGACAGGGTTTCTCTGTGTAGCCCTGGCTGTCCTGGAACTCACTCTGTAGACCAGGCTGGCCTCGAACTCAGAAATCTGTCTGCCTCTGCCTCCCAAGTGCTGGGATTAAAGGCGTGCACCACCACTGTCCAGCTGTTTTAAATTTTAGGTATATTTTACTAAATTTTAAATTTTACTAAATTGTATCAGATGATGAGTTCCAGTTATTACAGAGAAACTTCATGGACAAGTACTACCAGGAATTTGAAGACACAGAAGAGAATAAACTCACCTATACTCCAATTTTTAATGAATATGTAAGTAGATCTGTTTCTTCTACCAGAAAAAATAGGGTTCCTTTAAAATCTGGACTTAGATCCATTATGCATAATTAATATATATTATGAAAAAGTTTAAATTAGAATCAAAAAATGTTATAGAGCATGGTGGCACCTGTAGCCACCTGCCACTATCACTCAAGAGGCTGAGGCAGGAAGATGACTGCAAGTTGGAAGGCTGCCTGAGTACCTAGTAAATTTCAAGTTAGCTTAGGTTGTTTAGCAAGATTATTTCTTTAAAAAAAAAAAAAGTTGGAATTAGTTTGCTTTTTCTGTATGCCAGCACTGCCAGAGGAATGCTGGTTAGAATCTGGTTCAAATCATTGTCTCTTGCCAGATCTTGGAGCTATTTCTAAAGGGTTTTCATGAAGTGGCTGGTGAGCTCGAACCTTTTGGCTTTAAACAAGTTTGCCTTTACCTTACTCTTGTCCTTAGCTGTGATACCCTACATTTGTCTACTGTGAAAAAAGAGTGCCAGCAAGATGGCCAGTGGGTAAAATGTAAAGACAGAGGGAGAGAGCCGGTTCTGGAGGACTTGTCCTTTGATCCACATGCACACTGTAGCACATTCATGCCCACTCACATACATCATGAACCCAATAATGATAAGTAAAAAAACCACAGGGCTGGACAGATGGCTCCCAGAGGACTGCAGAGCTGTTCAGCATCTATATCCAGTGGCTCACAACTACCTGTAACTCTAGTTCCAGAGGATCCAACACCCTCTTCTGGCCTCTGCCGCCATCTGCACGTGCGCGCGCACACTCACACACACACACACACACACACACACACAGGATCTCAGGTAATGACCAGAGGATCCACACCTCCCTGTCTCCACTGTTGCAGATTTCCCTGGTAGAGAAGTACATTGAAGAACAGTTGCTGGAGCGTATCCCAGGCTTCAACATGGCGGCCTTCACAACCACACTGCAGTGAGTTAAGCTTTTGCTTCCCATTTTCCTCCCCTAGACTGAGGAAACCCCACTCTTTCCTTGCTGTCACTGAGAACACTGGGTAGCTGAGTCCTGAGTGGAAGGGGGAGACCCTCTATGTCTTTGCAAGGCTTTATTTTATTTTATTTTTTTTAAAGAGATTTTTTAGGGCTAATGAGATGGCTCAACAGGGTAAGAGCACCGACTGCTCTTCTGAAGGTCCTGAGTTCAAATCCCAGCAACCACATGGTGGTTCACAACCACCCGTAATGAAGTCTGACACCCTCTTCTGCTGTGTCTGAAGACAGCTACAGTATACTCATTTATAATATTAAATTAATAATAAATAATAAATAAGGGCCTGAGCGAGTAGGGCCGAGCCGAGGTCCTAAATGTCAATTCCCCACAACCAGATAAAGGCTCACAACTATCTGTACAGCTACAGTGTGTACTCATATACATAAAATAAATAAATAAATCTTTAGAAAAAGAGAGATTTTTAAATTTACGTGTATGTATGTGAGCCTGCATGAGTTTATGTGTTTAGGCATGCAGGAGCCTCCAGAGGCCAGAGGAGGGTTTTAGATCCTCTAGAACTGAGTTGCACGCAATTGTGAGTATCCATATGCGTGCTAGAAACAACCCTGGTCCTCTGTAAGAGCAGCAAGTGCTCTTAGCCACGGAGCCTTCTCTCCAAGGGGGGGTGAAGTGGGGGAAGACAGGATCTCTTATAGCCAAGGCTGGGTACACGCCTGATCCTTCTGCCTCCACCTCCCAGGTGCTGATAGACATGCCCCACCATGCCTAGCTTGTGCATCTTGAAGGGAGTCTGTCTCCTTGTTCCTTCACAAAGCCAACACTCTGTCTTTTGCAGGCACCATAAAGATGAAGTGGCTGGTGATATCTTTGACATGCTGCTCACATTCACGGATTTTCTGGCTTTCAAGGAGATGTTCTTGGACTACAGAGCAGTAAGTTATGACCGCTAGCTTACTTAGCCTCAACGAGCCACACAGAAATTAGAGGGCAGTGCTATGGAGACAACCACCTGCTCTGTATCCTCTAGCTTTTATCCCCCTTGAAGTGGTTAGTGTTAGTTTGGTGGCTTTTGAGGAGTACATAGTTGCTGCTCCATTCTGGCTAGGACCTTGTATGTTTTGATGAAACTGGCTCAGGGCTCCCAAAAAAGAAGTCTCATGTCACTTTTCATGTAGGCTCCTTTAAAAAAAAAAGCCACCTTGTTTACTTATGTATACATCTATTCAGGCAGAGTATTGCTATATAGCCTAGAATTTGCTATGTAAACCAAGATGGCCTCAAATTTGGACATCCTTCTGCCTCAACTGCCTGAGAACCTGGATTAAAAGCATGGTACCATGCCCATTCCCAGGTAGTCATATTTTTAAATTTTCATTTATTATTTTTATGTATATAAGTGTCTGCCTGCATGTATGTCTGTACACCACATACATATATGTCTGGTGCCCATAGAGGCCAAAAAATCAGGTAGTGTCCCCTGGGACTGGAATGAGGGACAGTCGGATGCTATGATGGTGGGAATCAAATTCAGACCCCTTGGAAGAGTGGTTGGTGCCTTTAACCACCAAGCCATTTCTCGGGCCCCAAGAAAGTCTAGGGCCATCGTTGAGAGAAAGGAAATGACCTGCCGCCTTGCCCTTCTCCACATGCTCTTTGGCAGCTCACACACCTTCCTGCTCTCCCACCATTCCCACCCCCAGATGCTCCAGAGCTGGGAAAGCTTTCTCCATTCCTGGTGTCTTGAAGTTCTCTGCTTTCTCCTGTAGGAAAAGGAAGGCCGAGGACTGGACTTAAGCAGTGGCTTGGTCGTGACTTCTCTGTGTAAGTCATCTTCTACGCCAGCTTCCCAGAACAACCTACGGCACTAGGTCCCACCTTCACACAACAGGTGTGATTGATAAGAGGTCACCCGCCCAGGAGGCTCAGAGAAACATGGGCTAATGATGACAGATGCATCCTGCAAAGACCCACTGTGCCACAGCCCTTTGTTCATGTGAAGTATTGATGAGTCCTGGAAAACATGACTGACCCTTCTGGCCCTTGTTCAGAAACTCCTTCCTATAGTCAGTAACCCTCATGTTCCCCGCACCTGTCCCCATACAGATGCCTCTCCCGGGTGCTTCTGAGTGGCTCCTCTGGCACAGGCCCAGGTTGGCCACCTCACCCAGGGGCTCTTCCCCAATGACATGGTAGTGTAGTCGACGACCGTGTGGACACCACACCATTGTGAGCCCTTCAGCCCACTGGTTTTAGTGAGTCTTTGTTCTCCCAGTTTTCACCTTGGGTCCATTTCAGGCCTCAGCCTCAATGGGGCTTTTGTTTGGGAGTGTTGATGTAGGGAGTTACAGACCAGCTGCCTGTCCTGGTTTCTGAATCTCCTGCGATTACAGCTTGACTGGCTGTAGGGATCCACTGAGAGAGTTGTTCTCTACCCACAAGTGAAAAGGAACTCCCAGCCTTCCATTAGCAGACCTTTCACCAGCAGATCCTGCTGGTCTTGATGTAGCCCCACTGTTCTCTATGACTATAAGCATTATTTTTAAGAAACTTATTTTTATAGATGAAAACTCAGGCTAACCTAGTGAGTATGATCTTGGGATGCCCATGATCAACCACTTAAAGATCAAAGTATTATATGCTGTGTGCTTTTTAGCTGTGAGTGCTGCGAGTGCAAATCTGCTTCCTGATTGGTGCCCCTTAGTGGGCACCAGTACAGACAGGCTGTGTGCTAGAAATGGCCGCAGCTCTGTCAGGACAGCGTGCGAGGTGTGCTTGTGCATGTTTGCCTGCTGTCCTATCACAACAGTGTGCTGGTGTGCTTGTGCATGCTTGTGTGCAGTCTTGGTGTAGGCCGGTGAGCTGTTTTTTTATTGGGGGGTAGGGACTCTGCTGTTTGTTTTTGTACAATCTCTCCCGCTACGCTGATGCTCCCCTCATACAGCTCAGCCTGGGGGGAAGAGGCAGGACACAGATTTCTGGTCATCTGTCATCTTTGGTGGACTGCCACCAACCAGAAAGCATATGTGTCACGTCTCGAGAAAGAAGAAAATAGTTGAAATCCTAATGTATACTTCTGACTTTAACTTTTATAGTAAACATACATAAGACTCCATGCTGACTCTCCAAGTTACCATTCTGACTTTAAGAGATATAAGCTAAGCTCTGTGTTTTTTCTGTAGCTGTGTCACTTAGTACTTTTGTAAAATGAGTAAAATTTGAGGTGTTTGGCAAGAATAATCACTTGATGTGTATTGTTCATTTTAATGTAACTACTGACATCCGGTTATTGTTGCTTGGGTCTTTTGAGATCAAAGGCCGTCTCAGGCCAGCTCTGTAAATGTCATCTCTCGCTACCTTCCCCTTCCTGCCCCTCCTACAATCAGGACTGCAGGCAGATGCTGACAGCACTCAGTAAAGCTTGCTGCTCCACCTGCCTGGTTAGAAAAAAGGTAGTGGGCAAAAACAGAAACAAAACACTGAGGCAGGGGCGAAGGGGCTGGAGAGACGGCTCAGTGGCTAAAGGCACTTGCTACTCTTGCAGAGAGCCCTAGGTCAGTTCACGGCACCCTTGGGGCAGCTCACACTAATTCCAGCTTCAGGGCATCCAGTACTCTCTTCTAGCCTCTCACACCTATATAGTGTAAATACATATATATAGGAAAACACTGCATATACATGAAATAAAATAAAAATAATAAATCTTAAAAACAACAGACACAGAAGGCAGGCAGACTGGAGGATAGTTTCATATTCTATGTAAGCTTGCTGACTTTGTGTGGGGGTCCACAAACTTGGACAGATGCTATATGATTCCTGTGATGATGTTATGTCTGGCCCAGGGCAAGAAAGTTAATACTCTGGCCCATCATTTAGATGCTGAACAGCAGAACCTAGAATGCGTCCCCTAAACAGGCATTCTGAGATTATATGAGGCATTATGTCAGGCTATGAGATGCCTGATGGGTCTGTGAGAGCTCTGGCTTGCTAGGATTCCACTTTCCTCTCTGCCTCAAAATGGACTACTCCTCCCTTAAACCCAAGCTTTCCTTGGGGCCTCATCCTGGAACAGGGAGACTTCGTTACCTAACCTCCAAAGCAGATACTGTGAATATTTACAGTAACCAAGACAACACGTGTGAGTGGGCACCAAGAGCCCAAACTTGATCTCTTCCCTCTAAAAGTATCAAAACTCCAAGTATCTGATTCTAACTTCATCTTAATTATTGCCATCTTCTTAAAGGACCAAAATATAATACCTTAGCAAACATATAAGACTACAAATGATAACACCTTTCCAAACAGACGCTTCTATTTTTATTTAAATTGTAAAAAATAATAATCCCAAACAAGAGTCACCATGACAACTCACCAGGCAAGGCCCTGCTTCCTTCTGTCCCTCCTTGGAAGTCCCCTGTGCCTAATCAGCACCCTGGGAGAACCACCCTGCACGAATGCTAGCTTTCCCAATGGGAGGGGGCATGGCGAGCTTGCTGCCATCGGAAACTGTTGAAACCAACTGAAATAGTTCAGTCCTCAAAATCCCAACTCTTCCTATAAAAGTCTCCCTACAGGTGACAGGTTGGTGTGGGGCAGGGGTTGGGGAAGGTGGGATCAGAAGAGCCTGGGGGCTTGCTTAGCTTCTGGAACAAAGATAATCTGTCGTTTTGTTAGGTTTATACTATGGCAGTTCAGAGGCTGAAGGTCTGTTAGTGCATTTAGTGCTGGTGAGCAGGGTGGCCCAGCCTGGGATACTGAAGTTCTCCGATGACAAGGTAGAACCATAAGAGCACCCCTTCCCCCATCATCTTCTGCTGAGTAAGGGAGATGGGGAGGAGTCCCCACTCCTGGCTCTTGGCAGCCCATCTGTGCCAGCTTGGGCCTGTTCCTCGGGAGTGCTGGAGAGGTTGAGTCCAGTAAGCTTGGGTGTGACCCTGTGCCAAGACTTGCCATGGCTTAGGCCACAGCAAAGCTGGCTTAAGAGTAGCCCCCAGCCATCTGACTCGTGGCTGCGTTGCTGCCCACTCCTCGCCAGGCCTGGAAGCTGAAGAAAGCACTCACTCCGTAGGCAATCATCACCAGACAAGCAAAGAACTGGCAGGGGAGAAAAGAGACCAAGGTGGTTAGTCAGAGAGAGCCAGGGAACCACATGGGGACAGTGACACCCCAGACCAAGTGAGCCTCCTCAGAGGGATTTGGGGATAAAAGCTTAATCAGCAGCCCCTTGAGGAAATAGGAGCCGCTTGTTCTGGCAGCCACACCCCTTATGCCCACCTACACACACTACACATCTGCCTTTATGTTCTAAGGATCAGAGACAACAGAACTACACAGGTTAGACATGTCATATGGTGCCAGGCACACTCTCTGGAGTGACCATGGGGTAGCTTTATATCCCTAAGGGACCTAGTGTCCACAAGTAACATTCAGGGCTGGGGGTGTGGCTCAGGTACAGTAGTTGTCCAGCCTCACAAGGCCCTGTGGTTCCAGGCCCAGAATTGAAAATAAACAAAAACAGCAGTAATAATACTCAAAGCTCCTAGGAGTTTTCTGAACCAGTTTGTACTCTGTTTGGGACGGGTGCTTTCAGAGGCTTAAGCCTCAGTTCCTAAGAGAGAGTTCACTAATTTTAAACCACTCTCACAAATTGGACGGTGGTGACACACGCCTTTAATCCCAGCACTTGGGAGCCAGAGGCAGGCGGATTTCTGAGTTTGAGGCCAGCCTGGTCTACAGAGAGAGTTCCAGGACATCCAGGGCTATACGGAGAAACCCTGTCTCGAAAAACAAACAAACCAAAAAACCAAAAACCAAAACAAAACAAAAAAAACCCACTCTCACCAGAAAGAGGGAAGACACCATGCATGGGCTGTCCTGTCCTGGACATGACCACAACTCCAGTTTCTTTGCCTGAAAAAGAACTGGTAGGCTTTGCCTCTAGATGTGAACAGAGCGTTGTGGGTGGAATGTGAATGGCCATCTGACACAGCCCAAGTTTAGGCTTTTTTTTTTTTTTTTTTTTTTTTTTTTGGTTTTTTGAGACAGGGTTTCTCTGTATAGCCCTAGCTGTCCTGGAACTCACTCTGTAGACCAGGCTGGCCTCAAACTCAGAAATCCGCCTGCCTCTGCCTCCCAAGTGCTGGGATTAAAGGCGTGTGCCACCACCGCCCGGCAAGTTTGGGCTTTTTATAAGAGAATGCAAGTAAAAAAAGAAATATAGAGATTGTCTGGTGATTGACAGACAGCCCAAGGTGACATGAGTGTCCACAGTGGATCCCAAGCATTGGGGCTCCCTTGAGTTCTGCTGTTCACTAAAGGAAGGAAGCCCACTGAGCATCCAGCCAGTGACTACTCAGACAGGAGCCAATGGGTTCACAGAGGCCTGGGCTGGATCCCCTGCAGAAGACTGGAGCCCTGGGAATATACTTACAGAGGCAGCTGAGCGCTGGTTGTATGGCCGGGAGCCCCTCAGGGATGTCAGATCAACCGCTACTGCGCAGGCGATAAAGGCGGTAATGTAGAGAACCGTGGCAGTGACAAAAAAGATCAGTAACTGTAGTGGGAAGGGAGAGAAGGCATAAAACATCCACGAGAAACATCACCTCCTTGAAGGCGAGTCAGAAAGCCCTGGTAGGAAGGCAAGAAGTGTTGGGGCAAGACAGTGCCACCGCAACAAGACACTTGCCTCTAACCAGCTAAAGAAATGCAGGCCATCTTGTGTGGCACACGCCATGCCCATGCTCTCCCTATGACCACATCAGCACTTAGCCTTGTGTCTGACCCTCGAATCCCTCTGCCCAGCAGTGGGAGGAGTCTAAGACTCCCTTGCACTATCCTAAACTCCATGGCAAATACCAGGGCCAGGACCCTAGGGAATCTACATGGCACCAAGACTGGATGTGAGCCTTCAGCTGGCAGCAGGGCCTGTTCCATACCTCCAGTGGATGCCAGTCTCCAACCATTTTTTGTGCTTTACATTTTTTCTTTAATTGCCAATATTTAAAATTAGATCTCAGGCTGGAGAGATGGCTCAGCGGTTAAGAGCACCGACTGCTCTTCCAGAGGTCCTGAGTTCAATTCCCAGCAACCACATGGTGGCTCACAACCATCCGTAATGAGATCTGACGCCTTCTTCTGGTGTGTCTGAAGACAGCGACAGTGTACTTACAGATAATAAATCTTTAAAATAAATAAGCAAATCTTTAAAATTAGATCTCTTATGAAAACTTGAAATCTTCATATTAAACATGTTTAAAGCTTCAGGGCATCGTGGTACAAACTGGCAACCCTAGCATCTCAAGAGGCAGGAAGATGACAAATCTGAGGCCAACCTGGTGGGTATAGTGAGATACCGTCTCAAAATACCAAATAAGATGGGTGGCAGTGGCGCACACAGGAGGCAGAGGCAGGCTGATCTCTGAGTTTGAGGCTAGCCTGGTCTACAAAGTGAGTTCAGGACAACCAGGGCTACAGAGAAAACCATAGCTCAAAACAACAAAAACAACCTCAAAGCTGGGCAAAGTAGCTTATAGGAGCCAACCTGTCCACACACAAAGGCAGGAAGACCGTGGGTTCCAGATCAGTCTGGCCTACACATCAAAAGTGTATCAAAAAAAACAAACCAAAAAGTTAACCTCAGGGCTGGGCATGTGTCTCAGTGGTAAAGCATTTGTTCTGCATTTATGAGGTCCTGGATTGATCCCTAGCCCCATCAGTACAGCAAACAAAATACCTCAGGGCTTGGCACCAGTGGGCCACATCCTCTCAAGGTTGAAGCTTGGCGGAGGCAGCTCCTCAGGGTCAGGTCCTCGTTAGGTTTCTGGAACCTTCCTGGCCACGTTCACTAGTCCATCTCACTGACCCTTTTAAGGGTTGGCAGTCTCCAACTCAGAGTTCCCCCCTCCCAGCTCAGCCTGTGTCAGCAGCACCAGACCCAGCCCCCAACTGGTCACTCTCACTGAGCACTGTGCTGGAATGCCAGACTTGCCTCAGAGACAGAGGTCTCAGCCTTGCAGGATAGGGGCTAGACCCTCAGCCAGGAGTGGAGCCACTGCCGCCTCAATCCCAAATCTTGTCCCCAAGTACAACGACCACTGCACACCCTGCCTGGCTCTGGCTAGTGATACAAGGATCTAACAAACCCATTCTGTCTTAGAATGACTCACGTTTCCTCTCATTAAACAGGCATTGAATTGTAAACAATCGCTGCCTAGTTCCAGCCTCGCTGGTCTTACAATCATGTGCCTCTGTGCTCACTAAAAGGCTCAGACCCAGCTGCATGGGTTTTCTGGGTTCCAGAAAAAAACCCAGCCAGAGGAGCCTGGCCCAAGACACACCTGGGGCACCCATTCTCTCCAGATCTCCAGGGCCTCCTGGAGGCAGCTGGTGTCCATGCTAGGCTCCAGCTTGCACTGACAAATCCAGACCTCCTTGCTCAAAATTCTAATCCCCCTCAAGAAAGAACAATATCCCAAGATTCCCAAGGATATCTGCAGATCAGGCAACAGCCTCTCACTGCTGGTCTCTTCCCAGGACCGAGTCAAACATCCCATGTCCATCTTTAACATACCTTCCCTCCCCAGCTCCTGGGGTAGCTAAGAGGCAGAGGCAGGAGGATGGCAACCCACCCACCCTCCACATTTATGGCAGGTCAAGAGGTCCCATCCTAGCCATTCACAGACAAGAGGGCTCACCCTGGACCCACACAGGGCTCCTGCCTCAACTCACCACCAATGGCCAGGGCACCATGTACAACTTCATGTGCAGCTGGAACAGGTAGATGATGAAGAAGACGATTGTCACCAGCCAGAGGAAGACAGCGACAAACATGACCCAGCCATAGGCAGGATAGAGATGGTATGGGGTGTCAGCAATCAGGGCCCACACCAGCAACCCCAGCACCTGTGGAAAAATAGGAGTTTCTCAGAGTTGCACAGCTCAGCCTCCTTTCTTGTTAACTCAAAAAAAAAAAAAAAAAAAGATGGCAAGATGGCTAAGAGGGTAAGATGTTTCCCACAAGCCTGGCACAAGTTCGATTCTGGAACTCAGGTGTAAGGAGAAAAGTGACTACCAGAAGTTGTCCTCAGGCCTTTATGTGTACACTGTGGCATGGAGCAGGCCCACACGCACACACAATTAAAAACGGCTTCTTCGAAGAAATCTTGACCTGGCTCCTGGTGTTCACATCTGTGTCGGGGATCTTGCCTGGTCACTCTTCCCCCTTTTCAGTTCCCACTTGGCTGTTTGACAAAAGGCTGCCCCCCCCCACCCCCAGTATGATGGTTTGGATGTGTTCAGCCCAGAGAGTGGCAGGACTAGGAGGTGTGGCCCTGTTGGAGTAGGATGTCACTGTGGCTGTGGGTTATAAGTCTCACACTGTAACTGCCTGGGAGTCAGCATTCTGCTAGCAGCCTTCAGATGAAGATGAGCCCTCAGCTCCTCCTGCACCCTGCCTGCCTGGATGCTGCCATGTTCCCACCTGGATGATAATGGACTGAACCTCTGAACCTATAAGCCAGCCCCTATTAAATGTTGTCCTTATCAGAGTTGCCTTGGTCATGATGTCTGCTCACAGCAGTAAAACCCTAACTAAGACACCCAGGTCCCCAGATACTACCACCCAAGGTAGGAACAGTGTCTCTCCCATAGAATATATGCTCCTTATACCGGTACTGCCCACAGCATTCCAGGGCTATCAACTTTGCCACAGGTGCAGGAAAGAAAAAACTGCTGGAAACCAGTCATGGCGGCTGATACTTACAATCCCAACACTGCAACACTACGAATGAGTTCAAGGCTAACATGAGTCATAGGCCAGTCTTGCCCATGTGAGCCCGTCTCAAAACAAAACTCTTGTCTCAAAATAAAGGGGGGGGGGGAAGGGAGGAGTAGTGAAGAGATGGCTCAGTGGTTAAGAGCACTGACTGCTCTTCCAGAGGTCCTGAGTTCAATTCTCAGCAACCACATGGTGTCTCACAACCATCTATAATGGGGATCCGATGCCCTCTTCTGGTGTGTCTGAAGAGAGCAGCAGTGTACTTAAATCTTTTAAAAAAAAATAAATAAAAGGAGAGTGTGTTTCAAGATGGCTCAGCAGGTAACAGGACTTATTGCCCAAGCTTGAAAGCCTGACAACCTGAGATTCCCCCCTCCAGCACGCACAGTGGAAGTGAAGAGCCCGTGGGATGGTAAACTGCGCCAGGAAGCTTGGTGGGGAGAGTGGCCTGATACCCCCAAACCCCAGACTGTGTGTGTTGAACCTAAAGGTGTGGGCTTTGTTTAAAAGATGTTCCTCTTCCACCTGCACAACTGGCCTGTGTTTCCTTACCTCAATTGTAACAGTGCAGGGACCACCTCAGACAGCTACTCAAAGCCTCGAGTAAGCTCAGTTTTACACTTGGGAGCCACAGTCAGCCTCGTGTGCCACAAAGCACCAAACCCAGAGGGTTCCACACACAGACTTCTTGCAGGGGCACAGCCCAAGGATCCTGGGGAAGACCCAAGGGTCGTATAACCCCATGGCCGTCCTAGGCCTCCCCAGCCTCTTCTTTGCTGGCCAAGGATCTCTATCTAGGTTGGGGGATACCCACTCTCCTCTCATCTGGAACTCTGCCAGCCATCATGGGTGTAGAAGTCTATTGTGGCTCTGGAGAAAGTCGCCATTGCTAGATACAGAAGGGTGGTTCCTCCCTCTGCCTGCACAGCGTGGAAGCCGGTGGCCCCAGCCCGAGGGTGAGACCCCATTTGGACGGGTCTTAGGAGCAGAGCTGGTCTCAGGATACTGATCTTTGGAAACAAGTCCCCATCCCCTGGCCTACCCATTCTGCTGACAGGCCACTTGCAAGTTCCCTGGGATCTAAAGAGAGAAGTCCTTTACCAGAGGGCTCATGACCCAGAGCTTGGGCTCTGCCAGCCACCTTCTCTTGGTATGGAATACATCTTTACAGCAGTAGCTGAGCAGGCCTAGGAGTCCAGCAATGCCCCAGCCAAAGCAGGCTCTGTACCTGCACTCCCCAGCTAGGGTGAGCCCTAAACAGCGAATGTCACATAGCACCCCTCCATCTGTCCTTGCCTCTGACCCTCACATGTATGCCCAGGGTTTGGCACCTGTGCCCACTTTCCAGTGACAAAGATGGGACAATGTAGCATGACCTTCCTAGCCTGTTGTCATATGCCATACTGGGAGCAAACCCCCATTTCATTACAACTCAGCGGTCAGGGAGATGGCTCAGCAGGTGAAGGGCGCTGGCTACCAAGTCTGATGACCTGAGTTAGATCTCTAGAACCTACGTGGCAGGAGGGGACTCCTGAAAGTTGTCCTCTGACCGCACTTTGGCATGCCCATGCCTACACACACACACACACACACACACACACACACACACACACACACACAACACAAGGAATCTTGGAGTAGGCCACACACTCATTTTCCCCCACCCTCCCTCTCTCTTTCCCTCCTCCCCGTCTCCCCCTCTTTCTTGGCAAGGTCTCATCAGTCCAGCCTGACCTTGAACTCACACTTCGGCTCCTCAGGTACTACACCACAGGCATGTGGTGCCACACCTGGCCTTCACACACCCTTTACTCCCCACCCCAAATCACTGGGCCTGAAATAGACACACTAGAAAGGCCACGAACCCTCAAAACTAGGTGAGGTCATTTCTGTCAGAGGAATGAAGACGCCCTGGAATAACATCTCCGGCAGGCAGCTTCTCAGGTGAGACATGGAGGGGCTGGGGGGGCACCTAGGGACTGTCAGCTCTTCTGTAAAGTACATTCCAGGTATCCAACCCTGCCACTGGGTTGGCTGTTTCTCTCTCTCTTTTTTTTTTTTTTTTTTTTTTTTTGGTTTTTCGAGATAGGGTTTCTCTGTGTAGCCCTGGCTGTCCTGGAACTCACTCTGTAGACCAGGCTGTCTCAAACTCAGAAATCCACCTGCCTCTGCCTCCCAAGTGCTGGGATGAAAGGCGTGCGCCACCACCGCCCGGCAGGTTGGCTGTTTCCTACTATCTGAAAGGAAGTTAGAAAGGGCATCTAAATGACGATCCAGAAAAGGTCCATGCACATTCACATTCATGCCCACCTAACAATGCTGTCACTCACAGGCTTCAGCAGAGGGGTCACTAGGTGCCCAGCGGAGGCTCCCTGGCCTAGCTCAGTGATCTCCCAGCTGCCCTCTCTCCAGGCTGTCCTGCCAAGTTTCCACAAACGCTCAGTCGCCAGTACACTGGCTCAGTAGTAGTACACTGGAGGTAAAAGGGCGATTAGCCATCTAAGTCCAGTCAGAGATGTAGGAAAGGTGTTGCTGAGGGATGGATAAAGCAAAATGAGTCAGTTCCCCCTCTCCCCCTCCCAAGGGCAGGCCTGTAGGAACACGTGTCCCCACCCTGTCCCACTCCACCCCTGATTTCCAGATCAGCAAGCACATAATAGAGATAAAGCAGGAGATAGGTAGGGTAGACTCGTGTTCCTTTGGGCTGTGGAGCTTGGCCCCAAGCCTAGGAAGCTGACTTGGTTTCTGTCCTAGAACAAGGAAGGACGGGTTCTTGATTAGAACCCAACAAACAGGTTTCTCCGGGTCCCTAAGCCATCAGCCTGGGTATTTTGCTGACCCATTGACTGACCTGTGTGGTCCTGTGAGGGAGGTTCCAGAAGCTTCAGGACCTCCTGGGACTCACAGAAACACACCTGTCGCAGATCCCCATCTAGCTGAAGGGCCAGAAGCCTTGACTCAGCCGGAGAGTACCACTCTTTAGGGGTAGCAAAAGGCAGCAGGTAGCGGGGAGCGGAGAATGAGGCCAAAGTCCTTAATTCTACTCCCTGATCCCATGACCAGAACTCCTCGTCCAGAACATGTCTCATGTAGCTCACACATCCCTCCAGCATGACCTGCCCCTGCGTGCCTCTCTTCACAACCCTCTACTGTGGCCACTTCTGTGTCAGGGCGCCCCACCTTCAAAGGTGCTCGCACATCGGCAGGTTGGGCCAGATCAAAAGCATAAACTGGCCAAATACGCATGCGCACACGGGTGGGTGCTCTGGGCATAAATTCCAGTGGGGAGGGAGTCCAGAAGGAGGAAAGACTTGGGATATAGGGCAGAGGAAGATCTCATTGGTAAAGTCACATGTTATAAGGATTAGGGGACTGAAGAAGGGGCCAGAGAGAGTCACGTGGAACTCTGGGGAAGGATGCAACTCTACCTTTGGCATTCTGGGTAACAACCTCCGGGTCCATCTACCCCTGCTTTCTAGACGTTGTCAGACCAAAGTCGACTCACTGTAGGGTCTTGG
>JADRCC010577947.1:2202-18264 GCA_019843855.1 Hylomyscus alleni
GTGTGTGTGTGTGTGTGTGTGTGTGTGTGTGTGTGTGTGTGTGTGTGTGTGTGGTTTATGGGAGGTATGGGGTGTCTGTAAGTATGGTGTGAGATTGTGTATGTGAGGGAATGTGGTGTTTTTTTATGAGTAGTGTATTTTGTATGTGTGTTTGTGGTATATGTGGTATGAGGTGTGTGTGTGATATGTTGTGTGTTTTGTGTATGTATGTACTGGGTAGCATGGTTTATGTGTGTGTGTGCATGTGTATGTGTTCATATACACATGGGTGCACATACATGTACAGATATAGGTGCACATGTGGTCATGCATGAGAGGAGGTCAGAGGATAACCTTGGGTGGTTCTCTGCAAGAACCATCTTGAATCATTTGGGGACAGGGTCTCTCAAAGATCTGGATTTTGCCCTGATGGACTGGCCAACACGTCCTGTCTCTGCCTTCCTGGTGCAGGGGTTATAAGTGAAACAACCATAGCCAGCAGATTCAGGTTCTAGTGCTTGGGGGCAAGCTGAGTACTATCTTTATAAAGCAATGATGTTCATTGCTTGTGATAGATGGAAAAAGAGACACACTGGGCAAACTTATGAAGTAAGAGGCAGATGAGAGGGTACAACTCCCTTCTGTCCATGAAAAGACAGGAGACCTTGACCAGGCAATCGAATCTGCTCCCAGGCAGATGTTCCCTGTAGCAGCTAGTTTGAATCATTTGTATCTCTGAACCAGTGCGGCGTGGTTTGTGTATATGTTTAGGCAGTTTGTATGTGTGGCATGGGGTGTGTATATGGTGTGAGATGTGTATAGTGTGCAGAGTTTGGTTTTTGTGTGTGTGTGCATGGTGTGTAATGTGGTTTCTGTGTATATGTGGCATGTAGCTTTGTATCTGTACCTGCTGATAGGAAGAAAAGATATCATAAGAGATGGCTAGGAAGCTGGCTATAACAGGTGTCAGCACACTGTCTACGCTGCTACATGGCTCATCCTTGCCAAATGAGTCTACTGCTCTGTCCTCAAATCCACTGTTGGGAAGGCACTCTTCCCTGCCTGTGGAGACTCGCTTTCAGAGCTAAGGATTGCTACCCGCAGCTGGGAGGCAGCCTTGTTAGAGCCCCCTCCTCTCTGTGTCTTGTCTCATCCCATCTGCCGTCATCTCTGCCCACTTGGTTAAGCCATCTGTAAATAGCACGACAGCCGCTCCCTGATGGCTCTGGGCTCTGCCCTTTCTGCTGTCTCTACACACAGACTGCTTCCTGCTTTCCAGAAACTCGGCCTGGCAAGCAGGGGCCTCAGATAACAGCTTTCTGAGGCTGTCACAGATCCCGAGAGTGATGTTCAAGAGGGGGGTCTCCAGTCTTAATGATTCACATGCTAAGGACTGTCTTCTACTAGAGGATCAATAAGCTTCGTCCTAGAAACAGTCCCCACTAGCCGCCCCCTCCTCAAGGCTCCCTGGAGACATGATTCACATCTCAGAGCAGATCAGGAATAGAGGTAAGGCTGGAAAGTCCCTTCGAGACAACCTGCCCCTTGTGTTTTGGGGATACAAACAGAAACAGAAGCCAGAGTGAGTGGAGGCAGCAGGCCCATGGCCAAGTTCAAGTTGAACCCCAGTTTCCCTAACCCTCTCCATCACACACACATTCCAGTTACTCATTCTGGCTGGAGAAAGGCCTATGCAAGATTGAGAGAGAGAAATCACCTCTCGGGGCTCTTGGCCTTCATGGAAAGAAGTCACATCTCTCTTCACCACCACCTGGATCCCTGATGCTCTTCTACCTTGACCCAAGTCTGCAGTCCTCAGGAGACTGCAGGAAGGGACACGCCGATTCAGCAACGGCTGTCATCCCCTGCTGACAACTGCCGGTGAACCCTGATGTCCCCACGCTGACAGCCAGGCACACCCTGCCCCCACCACCAGCTGTACCTCCCCTCATTGCAGCCACACTGAGCTGCTGGACTTTTCTAGAAAAGCCCTGGACTGTTACCCTGACCAGAGTATATCACAGAGAAGATTCAGAGAATCACTATGTAGACACTGTGCGTACACCGGGCTGCCTGAGAAGTCATGCACACCTATGCAGACATCCTGGGAGCCCATGCTCAGCTAGCCAAGCTGGCTTCCTTGGCTACATCTGCTCTCTCTCTCCACCTGGAAAATCCCTTTTCTCCCTTCATGGCAGGCTGAGACTCACAGACCTGGGAAGGAGTGAGTCATTCTTAGTAACTTCACCTCTGTAACCCAATGTTTTCCTCATCTCTTCTGCGGTAGCACCTGATACGGAGTCTCGGAGCAGGTCTCCTCAACTTCCGCACCCACTGATATCTAGGACCGGGGGTACATCGAGGCTGGGGGATGCTCTGCGCCACGGGAGATTCCCTGATGCATTCAGGATTCTAGGTACGACATGTAGGTAGCAAGCCCATCCCCACCTCACCGTTAACAGCTGAAATCTCCTGGCATCCTGAAGACCTCACCAACTAAAGACCAGTGCCTTAAAGTTAGCTTGGGAGGTCTTTCCTTCTACTAGGCATTGGATTTTGTGAGGATGTTTGATTATTTTCTGAACCTGTAAGTACCCAGCACACAGTCGAGAAAACTATCTGCGGACTAGATTGACAGAATGGCCTTAAGAAATCTGAAAAGCTCCACTAGGTGCATTCCTAATTATAACCACCAGAGGGCAGACAAGGCCTGTCCAAAGCACCATGCAGGCTCCAGGCAGAACCAATGCCTGGGAGGACTCAGTCAGTTCTGCGGGGCTCTAGGATTCCTCGCTGTTCCTTTGTCCATTCTCACCACATCCAGGGCAATACTGTTAAACAATGACGAGTCAGGTCTTGCCATCTCTCTATTCCACAGGTCACCCAGGGCCTCCGTCTTTTCTCTACAAAAGCCACAGCTCTTGTAAGAGCACAGGGATCTGTGAGCTACCTCCACCACTGCTCCCTCATATCTTCTCCCCAGCCCCATCTACTCCGTCCCCTTCAACTCCGATCAGGCCCAATACTTATCCCACGGCTGAGCATCTCACCCACCCGAATACCTTTCCCCCTTTACTTCTCCCCAATCCTCACTCCCACTTCCTGAATCTCAAAGTCCAAATGCACAAGAACCCATCCAGCAAGGTCCTTCCTGAGCTGTCTGTCTCCCCCTTCCATCCTACTTGTCTTCATTTTTCCTCATAGAAGTTATATCAAGGTGAATAGGTGGGTGGGGAGAAAGGATGGAAAGACTGAAGGATGGATGGATGGATGGATGGAAGGAAGGAACAACAAACAATGGATACATGGACAGGTAGGTGATTAGATGTATATAGACATATGGGTGAATAGACAGATGGATGATGGCTGCACGGATGGGTGAGCAGGTAGATGCATATGAATGGGTGAATCAACGCAAAGATGGGTGGGTGGATATATTTCTCTTCCTCATCCATTGCTTTTCTTCATTCTCCAGTGGTGGCCTCTGGGGAATAGGTAAGGGTTTAGCCTTCTTTGATTCTGCAGCCCTATAGCATGGTGCATGATGCTTGTTAGATGGTTGTGGGAAGATGAAGGGGTAACAGCAAGCTCTGAGCTGAGTCAGTTAAGGAGAACTGCATGATGGAACCAACAGGTTTTCTCATGCGAGCATCCTCCTCCAAGAAGCAGCCTCTGCCATTCAAACCAGAAGACAGAATCACAAAATCCTGATGGAAAAAAATGAGGTTAGAAAAAGGTATTTGCTGACCCTGTTATTTGTGAGAGGACCAGCTCTGCACTCAAAAGTGAGGCTTGAATCCCAGCTTTGAGCTTCAAATCCAGTGAGATGACTGACAAAGTCTCTGTAACTTTGTTTCAGAGCTGGAAACAGAATAGTGATAATGCCAGAACTTTGAGCCACCTGCCCCTCAAGTCAGGTGCTCACTCATGCAGGTCCCTTGACAGAGATCTTCTACGCAAAGTGCCTTCTACTGACTCAGCTAACAACCAGCCTTTGCTCAGAAGCTTGCCTGAAATTGTGCTCTGGGAAGGTGTCCTGGGATCTCTGTCAGGGTGTACTGCAGCCCTTTCAATGGTTGTTCCTCAGGATCTACACCTTGAGGATGGAGCTGTGTCTGGCTTTATCTCCCAACATTTCCAGTCCATTAGGGAGAACAGACTCTCACTAGAGAGAGTCCCTGCCTGTCTGACTTCTCTGCAGCCTCTGAGCCTCCCACACTCCAGTCTACATTCTCTCTGTGTCCATCCCCCAGCCACCCTACAACCGAAGCTGAAGCCCCTCTCCCAAGGCTTCAAGAGAGACTACCCAAGACAGGCAGGGAAATTGACCCTGGTGTCTGGGGACCAAAACAGAGCATATAACATGGGAGGTCCAAGCTATGGCCAGCAACAGTGGGGGAAGGTGGAGCATACAGAGTGACCAGCCAAAAAGATTCTATCCTCGGAGCTTCGGCCAGCAGCAGCAGAGCCTGGAGACATCAAACCTGCCAGCTAAAACGCCCCATGAATATTTAACAGCCATCAATATTTAATTAGTGCAGACAGATTAACTCTGAAATCACACACTGGGGCTAGGCTCCTCACTCCTAGAAGGGGAAGTGGGGGGGAGGGGGTGGAGTAAGTCCTGTGAGATGGCCATGTTGTACACCAAAAGGCCCCAATACCACTTTACCCCTCACCTCCACCAACCACACACACCCTGCAGAAAGTGAGCAGCAATTGGAACAGCCAAAGAGTAGGAAAAGCCAGGAGGTCTGTGTCTCAGGAGGTGGCAGGGACAGCAGAGTGAGGGCTGGGCCAGGCAGAAGGACCCAAACTGAGGCTCCTTCAACTCTGCATCCCCACCAGCTTGGCTGAGGCCGCTCTGGACCTGGCCTGACTTCAGGAGCAGGTGTGGGTGTGTAATTACCTTTGCGCCTTGGCGGGCCTGGATTAAGCTGTTTATTGCATCGGCAGTAACACGGGGAGTCTTTTATTCCTTCAGTTTCTTTGAGTTTTATCACATCTTAGGCCACTTTTCCATTTAATGGAGTGTCCCAGTTCATCAAGTGCCATGACCAATGCCTTTTAAACAAACAAACAAACAAACAAACAACGTTGGTTAGGGGCTTTCAAAATGTCAAGGCTAGACCTGGGCTCTGCCTCTGTACACATAGCCCTCGCTTTGTGCTCCCAGGTCCATCCAGGCTGTACTTCCTGTCTTGGCTGTTGCTACCTCCTCCAAGGCCTGGCTCAGGGGACTTTTCCTCTGGGACACCTTCAGCAACTTCCTTGTTTACAATCATGTTTGCGTCCCTGTCTCCCCGAGGCAAAGCTTCTCAAAGACAGAAATCCAAACTTCTATATGTATCCTGCCTGACACAGAAAGGGATGCTCTTCTGTTTCCAATTTAATTAACTTGAAGTGAAAAGAGGTTTTACACAGGATCTGGGGAGCTCGGAGCTGTGAGGGCACACTATGTGCATGACTAGGTATTAGTTGGCTACTGCTACATAACGAACAACCATAAATCCCCAAGTGGTATGTATCAATGAGTATTTGGTATCTAGGGTATTCAACCAAGCTGAGTTTGAACTGATCTAAATTCAGCTGCGCACATATCCACTGAGCCACAGTAGCTAAGGAGCCCTGTTTCCCCTACTAAAGCAGGGGTTCTCAACCTGTGGCTCGAAGAGACTCAAATAACTCTCTCAGAAGGTCTCCTAGGGGTAGCTTAAGATCACCAGAAAACAGACTGTTTGCATGAGGATTCGTAACAGAAGCAAAATTACGGCTCTGAAGTAGCAACAAAAGTAATTTGATGGTTAGAGGTCACCATGACATTAGGTATTAGAGTCGCAGCATTAGGAAGCTTGAGAAGCACTGCTTTAGAGGACGGGGCTGGTGGGATACCCTTCTCTGAAGCTCCTGTCCTCTACCCCAGACAGTGGGCATCGCACAGCAGCAAAAAGGAACAAGAGGGATGCCTGACCACCTAAACCCAAGTCATGCCCTGTTTGTGTGGCATTGCTAATATATTGTCGACCAGAGCCAGAGCAAGTCTTGAGAAGCCCAGTGAGGAAGCCTGGAAGCCTAATATAGCAGAGCCCGTGGAAGGGAGTAGGTGGGGTGCTTAGAGTCAGGCCCAGGGTTTGGACAGATCAGGGTTTTAACTGACCACAGGTGGGTTCCCATCACACTGGGCACAGGCCCCCAGAGTGGTGAGGCCCCAGGTGGGAATGGGATCAGAACGGTTCAGTTCTACACACTTTATCCCACTTCACCCTCACCCAGTAACAGGAACACCTGCATTAACTGCCCAGCAGCAAGGACAGGAAATGAGGTGAGCCCTTGACTAACAGTCCAGAAGGCAAGCTAAGGGTCAGAGCTAAGGCTGAGGATCATCGTAAGGTCAGACTTCGGACACCTGCACACTCGATGTGAGGGTGGGGTGGGGACAGACCAATGTCTCTTCCTGCTGGTGACTCTTTCCTGTCCCCACCCTCCTGAGAATGGGTGTCATTGCTGGTCAACCTCTACTCACTTTTTCTCCTCAGTGTGGAAACTCTGAAACCTTCCCTCCAAACCCCGAGTCAGTACCATTAAAAACACCAACACTTTGGGACAGAGGCATGACTAGAAGGAGGTGGCTGGCAGATAGGAGTCTCTCTGTCTGAAGCCTGGAACCAGATACTGAGAGTTAGACAATATTGCTGGTTAATACAAAAGGGCCTTTGATGGAATTAGAAATGCATGGGTTCTGATCCTGCCCCCCCCCACACACACACATTGGCGAGTTGAGTAACTAAGGCAGACACATGAACCCCCTGATCCTCAAAGTTCTTGCATGTAAAATGGGCTCTCATAACCCTGTAGAATACTGCGAGGGGTTCTCCAAAAGCTAGAAGAACATACATGCAAGGCACCCAGCATGGTGCAAGGCCCAAGACAGAACCTCAACATAGGCACCATATTGGCTATTTTCGTTTAGTATGTCTTTGAGGTTCAAGTGTGGACTCTGTCTGTCTGTCTCTGTCTCTCTCTCTCAGTGTGTGTGTGTGTGTGTGTGTGTGTGTGTCTTATGAATCTCCAAGGCCTTGCTACCTCCAAGCCTGCCCCCAAAATGCATATAGTTAAAATACCTGCCAAGGATTTAATAACTTCATCAGTTAATTCTCTCCAGATCCAAGGTCTATATCCGGCCAGGGTGGTTTGAAGCCCACAGACATGATCCAATTGTTCTAAGAATTCACCCCTACCCTTCATCAGCTCCATAGACAAGGCTCCTGTCCATTTCCAATTACCCATCTCTTGGATTTTTTTTTCTTCTTTTCCTTGTTAAAGACCAATTTTACAAAGCACTTCAGCGGCTCAGCCGTTTTTATCATCATCATTAATTTTATTTCCCTTCTCATTTATTAATGGGCCAGGCAGCTTTCAAGTATCTCTCTCCCCCTGATGTATTTGTAAAATGCCCTTCTCATTCCCTCCAGCAGTCCTGAGGCTCTCCACAGCCTGCATTTCTTCCCTTGACTGCCCTTCTGCTTTCCCGAAGCCTTTGCTGACTTCAGATCTTTCTTGCTGGACACCCGCCTATCTTCTGCCACCCGCAGTATCACCCTTTCTATGCTCAGTGCAGATCTGACCCTATGAGGTCTCCCTTCTGGGACTCATGGGTCTCTATCCATAGCCAGGGGTGTCAGTTAAGCTGTACCCACGCTGGAAGCAAAGGGCCCCCTTTGTTCACCCTGGCAGTCAGAAGGAAGAAAACAGAGGCCCACAGATTCTCTCTGCACACCACCACCCCTTTCCAGGAACTCTGAGAAAACTCCATGAGGAGCCTCCATTCAGGAACTTCTTAAATGGCATGGCTGAGATGTGATTGACACAACAAATTCACCCATCATAAGTGTTTAAGCATTACATTCAACAATTTAAATAAATCCACAATGTATGACCCACGCCAACAACCTATGGTTAGAATATTTGAGTGCTTTGATCGTTATAAAAGGGCCTTTGATGAGAGTGAATCCTACTTCCCAACTTCATCCCAGGGACACCAGATGTGCTATGCTTCACCAGATTCACGCAAGTGGAGTCACAATATATTGGCTACTTTCACTTAACATGTCTTTGAGGTTCAACTGTGTGCGTGTGTGTGTGTGTGTGTGTGTGTGTGTGTGTGTGTGTTATCTGTTGTGGCTGCTGAGTTATTACATCCTATTGTATAGATATACAGAGATAGAAAGGTCTCTGGGTCTTGATGACCAATTTAGCCAAATTGGTGTGTTCCAAGCCAATGAGAGACCCTGCCTCAAAGGAAGTGGATGGATTCTCAGGATGACACCTGTGATGGCTAATCTTGGTTGTCAACTTGACTAAGTCTGGAATCAGCTAAGCCTAAGTAGCTGGGCATACCTGTGAGGGATTTTTCCAGTGGCAGCCCACACGAAAGGATTTGGAAGAGGGAAGCACTGCTTTTTGCTTGCTTGCTCTCATTCTCACTGGCAAGATCATCTACCCTGAGAGATCCTTTCATCTGTATCTAATCTAACGTCTTTGGATCCCAATGTAGACTGGAGACTGACAGCTCTTTAGGGATCCTCCAGGATTCCAAGGCCTGACTGGAACTGCTGAGACATCCATCTTCAGAGAGTTGACCACTACCACATTCTCAGGCTTTCTGATGTGAGACCTCCATTGCAGACTACTTGGACCACAGCCTGTGAACCAGTCTGTATAAGTGCCTTTTTGTTTTTCATTCAACCAGTTCTGTTCCTTTAGAACCCTGATTAATACAATACCCACAACTTTCCTCTTGCTTCCATACATGTGTACACACATTTGCACTTTTCTTTTTATATCACACACACACACACACAAGTATTTGTGGGCATTGACAACTGACAGCCAAAGAGAAAAAGCAATGAAGTGTAAAGAGGCATTCATGATGGTAAGGGTTTAAAATCAGTGGTGCTGGACCTTCCTAATGCTGTCACCCTTTGATACAGCTCCTCATACTGTGGTAGCCTCCAACCATAAAATTACTTTTGTTGCCACTTCATAGCCGTAAGTTTGCTACTGTTTGTGACTCGTAACACAAATATCTGTGTTTTCCAATGGTCTTAGAGAACCCCTGTGAAAGGAATATTCAGTACCCCAAAGGGTCATGTTGCAGGAGGACACAACAGATGTGACAAAAGCCCTGAGAGGTGACATGGAGATCCACCTAAGGACTAACAAGAAGCCAGATCAGAAAATAAGGCAGAAAGGAGAGAAGTCAGAAGGGGCAAGTGCTTGCTAGCCCTTATAGGCCAAAGTGCTAGTCAGTGCTTGCTAGCCCTTATAGGCCAAAGTGTGTGTGTGTGCGCGCGCGTGTGTGTGTGTGTGTGTGTGTGTGTGCGCGCGTGTGTGTGTGTGTGTGTGTGTGTGTGTGTGTGTGTGTAACAGGAGGGGTAAATCATCGGAGGCCTTGGGACACATTAACGACACAATGTGGCCTTGATGTTAACAGGGTCACTATGTCATGGATGGGCCTGGCAGGAGACCCACAAGGAAGCTCATCAGTGACTCACAGTATAAGATGTGCCATGACATCAAACCAGAGCATGTAGCAGGAAAATAGTATGTACTTGGTATCTGGAGCTGTTCCCATACTGACAAAGTAGCCTGATAATGGGCTGTGGTCTGAGATAGACATCATGGATGGCACCGGGGGTTCAGCCTGAACATCTAGAAGAACAGACTTGCCATTTCCCAAGACCAGGACCTTGTAGGCTATGCAAATGAGTAACAAAGCCAACAGCCTGAAGAGATGCTAAGAGAAAGGCTGCACACACAGCTCCAGAACTCGGGTGAAATTAAACTATCAGGGTGGCACAGAGACAGGATCTGAATCCAGGACACCTGAGGGAAAAAAAAGTGGTTTTGTGACTACCTGTGACCACCCTCAATGGCCTCAGTGCTGGTGCAGCTCCCTCTCCCCTAGCTCCTTCCCAGAGATGTAAAGCCAGTCTAACTTAGCCACCCAACTTGCCCGGAGCAGTGGTTCTGAACCTGTGGGTTTCGACCTCTTCAGGGGGTTGAACAACCCTCTCACTGGAGTCACCTATGATCATTAGAAAACACAGGTATTTACATTACATTTCATAACAGTTGCAAACTCACAGCTACGAGATCCAAAATCATTTTATGGTTGGGGGTCGCCATAGAGTAAGTGACTGTATATTAAAGGACTACAGTATTAAGAAGGTTGAGAGACACTGGCCTAGAAGAAGAGGTGAGGCCTTCCTCCTCCTCCTCTTCTTCCTCAGAGTGCCTTGTCAGTTCTCCAACTCCATGTGCAACCATGAAGAGGAGTTTTCTGGCATGTGTCCATGAGCATGGCTAGGTACTGCACTGTGTCTTCTACCCTAGTCCCTTCCCAATGTGTTTGTCCTAAGTAACATACTAAGGACTGGGCCCTCTTACCTACATACACACAAACACACACACTCACACAGCCCCTGCATACACAGGTACTAGCATCTACAAACATACTAAAAGAAGAAGCCCCTGGACTAGCTAGCACTTTCTACCATGCAAATTCAGGCAAAGGCAACTGTCTATAAGCAAGGAGAGGTGTGACCTACTAGCACCCTGCTCTCGGACTTCCAACTTCCAGACATTTTGGTTTCAGCAACTGAGAAAGGGTTAAGATGATTTGCCATAGTATCCTGAACAGGCCATGATAGATCCTTTTCTTTCCCTGCCACGTCCTAGGCCAGGGGATCGTGTACGGAGTCTTTTCATGAGATCTCAATAGGTTCAAGCATGCTTCATTCCTAATATCACAGATGCAGAAAGGCAGAAAGACATGGCCATGTGAAAAAGATGGCTCCTTCCCCCAAATTACCAGGTATGTGGAATATAATGTCTGTTACCGTGCAGACACAAAGAAAGGTTATTAAATTTAAGCACAAGGTTGAGGTATTTGAATTTCAAAGGCTGTCTGTGCTAGCCAGAAAAAAAAAAATATTGTCCCGAGATTGAGCAGGAATTGAGCAAATGCCGAGTGACAACGTACAATTCCACCTTCCTCTGACTTGAGGATTTTGCGGTTCAGCAAGAAAAAATTGGGAGGATTCACAAAGTCGCCGTCTTTACAGGCTGCCAAGAACGAAGCTGGTTTACAGTCAGCCTCTCTTTAGAGGGGAGAGAATACTTTCACACCTAGAAAGGAGAGAAGCTACAGACCCAGGGAGGGGGAGAAAAGGACAATCATATTGAACATGAATAAATTCAGCTTATGGAAAACTTTGCTCATGTTTCTCTCATTTCTCCACAAGCTGATGAAAACGTTGGCATGCAGTGCTGGAGCGCCGAATGAAATGCATCTTAATTCCCACAGAATCTACGCGGTGCGGAATAGCCCCCGCCTACCACCTCCAACTCCTGTGCTGGGCTGCCTTCTAGAATCTGCTGGGAACTGGGAAGAGCCTTCTGAGATGGACGGCTAGAGCTCTGGCCCACCCTGGGGTTCTCTTTGCTCTCAGAAGCACCTACTTCCTTCTGACCTTTCTGAGGGGTCATGGCATTCCTGGCCTTCCCAGGAACCTTCTGCCCTGTGATTTTCCTCCATGTAGTTCTGACAGGATCCATCCTCACAACCCAAGTCACTGGTTGCTAGGTTTCCAAGAACAGCTACTTCTTGGTAAACATTGCGTTTTAGATCAAGGTTATGGCTGTTTCTGTCAGCTACCTCTTGGTCTCGCATTCTGATAGGTGAAGCTGTGGGCCTCTTTGCCACGGTCCATGTCTGCCTCCACTTTACACTGTGTTCTGAGTGGCTATTAATAATTGTTCCTGATGTCCCTTGTCAAGGAGACACCTTGAACAAACAGCTCAAGGAAGTTATACTCTAGTCTGCAAGTCCAGATGTCACAGAAGATCATGACTTCTGAGTCAGGAGGACTGCTGTGCTCTGTGAGTACCGCTGTGGCTGAGAAGCTTGTGAGCTGGGAAGAGGAACAGAACGTCTTAGAAGAGACCAGGCAGCTGTGACTTCCTGCCCCAGACCCACCTGCACACTCACGTTGAGCAAGTCACCTAACTGCAGCAAGCCCTGGGGCTACCTTTAAAACATAGCTACACCAGCCTCAAGGGCTGGTGAGGGTTAAACAACATACATAGGACCCCAAACATGGACTGGGCCAAGCAGGGTTCCTTACTTCTCTGCTCAGAGGGTATACAGGCAGAGTCGACTGAGACAGGAAAGGCTTGTTAAAGGCATGTGGACAGGCTGCAGACAATCATTTAAAAGATTTGCTCTAATCACACATGCATTCTTGATCTAGGTGGCTCCTGGAGCTTTGCAGACTCTACTCACTTGCATGCACATGTCTGCCACACCAAGGACTCTTACCAATGCAATGGGGCTCCAGCATCAAAGACCTAGACTTGGGTCAGATGGACACAGGCATGGACTATAGTGCACACGGCCCCTAGCCTCCCTTATGCTTTGTGACCTGTAAGCAGGGCCTGGGGACAGGACAGGAGTGGGGCTGGGCGGGGAGGCAGCCACACCACACTGCATGCCCAGAGGTAGAAAATCAGTGATTTGCCTACAGTCACCTCTTCCATGGGTACCCAAGAGAGTACACACTCACATACAAGTTGGACCTTCTCCTCTCCACTACCCCATGTTGCCACCACTTAAGAAAGGAGAAGCTGCTGGGCGGTGGTGGCTCACTCCTTTAATCCTAGCACTTGGGAGGCTGAGGCAGGCAGATTTCTGAGTTTGAGGCCAGCCTGGTTTACAGAGTAAGGACAGTCAGAGCTACACAGAGAAAACCTGTCTCGAAAAATATCCCATCCCGCAGGACTCAGTTATTCTGGGGGTGAAGGGGGACCATGCCTGTAAAAGCGGAATGAGCGAGAGAAAGCACGAGACCAAGCAAGGATTGTCAAGGTCTACTTTACTTAGAGTAAGCTGCTCAATATATACTTCACAAGAGCGCGCGGATCCGCCATCTGGTGGATGCTGGCAGGGGGCCCAGAACATTTTGCGGTTCTTCTCGGAAGGTCTTGATACACTGCCTCTTGGTAAACAGGCACAGGATGTTTTAGCCAAGGCAAGTGTCAGGCAGTTCTCAGGCTAGTTGAGGGGGCAGGGGGTCGAGTGGCCATGCCTTAGCTCCCAACAGAAAAAAACAAAACAACAAAAGGAGAAGCCACAGACAGAAGTGACTAGGTGGGAGAGCTATCTCTTTAATGCCCCCTTGACCTAGGAGGCACTCTTCTGATCCCTAAAGTCTCCTCCCCAAGTCAATCATGGAGACGAGGGAGGCAGGGGTTTATTTGAGGAAGGCTCCAGTTAGGTGTGGAATCTAATGTAGGACCAGAGGAGGTGCTACAGAAGGAAGAGAGCTGGAAGAAGGGGTTTAGAATCTGAACTTTGCCTTTCTGTTGTCCTTCCTAACCTTGCCCACTTTGCTGGTCCTCTTCTCTCTTCCTCACAGAGGCTCCAAACAGCCCAGGTCCACTACAACCATCTGTTGCTGTCATTGATGCTGCTGCTGTTGCCACCGCCTCCTCCTCCTCATCATCATCATCATCTTCTTCTTTCTCCTCCCTATTTGCCCCATAGAGTATTCTGTACCTCCATTCCCTCCCTCATCTCATCTCTAATAATTATGTATTTTCCTGAGACAAATTTGAAGGCCAAGGAGAGATAAAATGATCTCTCAGTTAAGAGATAACCCCTGAACAAGTTTCTCTAAATGATAATTTCCTAACAAACTTGCAGGCCTTGTTTGCCCCATGATTTCATATGGGAGCGATACCACAGGTCTTTGGCCAAGAGAGCATCAACGTATCAGGCATACGGAATGTACAGCCATGCTGGATATTGAGCACGGCACATCCCCTCCATCCTGGCATTAACCCTGGGAGTCTCACTTCCTTCATTATATTGAAGAAACTGAGGCTCAGGCTGGGGATGTAGCTCACTTGATAGAGAGCCTTGACGAGTAAGCACAATGACCTGGGCTCAGCCCCCTAATGTTACATACACTGGGTGTGGTAGAGTAATCTGTAATCCCAACACCTGGGAAGTAGAACCAGGAGGACAAGAAGTTCAAGGTCACCTTTGGATAAATGAGGAGTTCAAGGTCATCCTGGGATACATTAGACCAAAAAGAGAGGGAAAATGAATGGAAGAGAAGAGAAGGGAAGGGGAGGGAAAGATGTGACGCTATAAGGGGTTTGGTTAAGTCATTTACCCAAGCAACCATGAAGCCCAATAAGAATGCTGGTTACAATGAGTCCTGCATGCTATCATTGAACTGACCTATAAGGCATAGATAACCATCAGTTGGGTTATCCACTGTAAACCCCTAATGTAAACCTAGCTCATCAGAGTAAAAAGAGCTTTCTTGGTAGTAAATATGGGTAAGAAAGCATGAAGGAAGACTAGGAGGTCAGGTTTAGATGTGGTGGGAAGCAGGCCACTTGACAGCCAAGCATGTGATAAAGGAAATGAGGACCCATTTTCCAGGGACTTCACCTTGTGAGTACCTGAGCCTCTTCTCTAGCTTCAGAATAGCTTCTGTCTTCTCAGTGTTGTAATGTACTACTCCTGAGGAAACATGAACAAACCACTACTCACCCCAGATACAGAACTGATGACAACGGAAACCCAGGTACTACCAAAGCCCTTCTTGGTGAACCAGTGACAGGTGGTTGTTGTTGTTGTTGTTGTTGTTGTTGTTGTTTTGTGTTTTACTTGCAGGAAGATGGGTGAGGGGTTATTTATAGGAGCAGAAATGACTCCCAGACAATTGCATCACCAAAGCCAGCCTCAGCATGGGGGACAGCTCACAAAAGCTGGGAATCTGGAGCATGCCACATAGCCTGCAACAGCTTAACAGGTTGGAGGGTGTGCTTTCAGATGGCTGAGCCTCTTCCAGCTAGCTCCTAGGGTCTCTCCAGGGCTTGTCTGAGAGACTCTCTCCAGAGTATTGTTTGTATACTCTTGGGGGGATGGAGGAGTCTCGTTTCAGAGCCTGTCAGTTTCAGGGACTTCCTGAAGCTGTTTTGAGTTCTTTACTACCTTTCTTAAAGAAGCTTCCCCTGCAGGATGGAGGGTTTTGTTTCTCCTCCCCTTAAAACATCCTGTTGTTTCACCTCCTCACAAACATTCTGTCCTAAAACCCCTTGTTGTCTGGCCTTCCTTCTGCATCCTTGCAGCCTCCCTCTGAGATGGAAGATTTTTAACCTTGGAGGAAACTGCTGTACAACATTCACAGATGTTTTCCTGTGATAGGATCGCCGGCCCCAGGTTCTTCTCAGCCTTGGGAAAACTTCCACCTGGAGGGTAGTGCAGGGAGAGAGAGATAAGCTGGGCTGCAGGCACAGATCACAGCAGGCTCTGAAGCACAGGAGGTACTTAAGCTGAGGCTAGACTGGAGAGCCCTGTACCCCACCAGACGTTCCTTAGGATTGTGTGCACAAGAAGAGGCAGGGAGCCGGTGCCTGACTTCAAGGCATCTGGTCTTCCTGAGGTAGGGACTGTCTGCACCCCACTGCAGAAGTGAGAGAACTCAGTCTCAGAAAGCACAGATTCCTCACCTAAGCCCCCAATGCTATAGCGATCAAGTCAGAATTCAGCACAGGCCCCAAGCATTTAAAGCAGTGGTTCTCAACCTTCCTAATGTTGCGACCCTTTAATAGTGTTTCATGTTGTGGAGAACCCCCCAACCATAAAACTATTTTCATTGCTACTTCATAGCTATAATTTTTGCTGCTGTGGGGAATCGTAATGTAAGTATCTGACATGCAGGATGTATTAGGTGACCTCTGTTGAAGTGTTCTTTGACCCTCCCAAAGGAGTGGCAGCCCACGGGTGGAGAACCACTATCTTACCAGTTCTGTTGGTAAATGCTACTTCACTATTATAATACCACCCGTGTAAAAGCTCTCAGAGCCGTTATCACCGCTGACATACCACAATCCACAGATCAAATAAATCAGGTGTGACTATGCACATTCCTCACCCAGACAAAGGGGCCCAGAGATGCCAAGCAATCCACCCAAAAGCACACAGTTAGTGAATGGGAAAACTGG
>JADRCC010577951.1:0-13476 GCA_019843855.1 Hylomyscus alleni
GTGTCTCCACAAAAACAAAATCTCTCTAGAGAGCTTAGCCTCATTTTTCCCCTCTGGTGGTGGAGACTGAACTTCAATCCCATGGGCTTCCGAACCTTGTTAGGCAAGTGGTCTAATGTCATCTCCTAAATAAATATAAAGATAGGGTCTCATTATGTAGCCCTGGCTGGCTTGGATCTCACTATATAATACCAGGCGGGTCTCAAACTCACAGCACTTTCCAAGTGCTGGGATTAAAGGTATGTGCTACCCAAACTTGTGTTTCTGTAAAGCTAACTCAAATGTAAAAAAATGTTGGTCCTGAATATTTGTCCTCAAATGTATTGCTTATAATCCATAGTACTGGGGAGATGGAAGGAGGTTCTGCAGCACAAGGTCACTGTCAGCTATGTATCGAGTTCAAGGTCAACCTGGGCTAGATTAGACACTGAAAAGACAAAACAAGAGGGTGCTTCTGCTACTCGAACTTTCTGAAGTCTGTGACACCAGTTCACTAGGATTATGAACAGATCACCAAATCAAATGACTCATCCTTCCTCTGAGGCAGTCGGGACTGCCTTCTCTTTCAAGTAACTTACTTCCTCCTAGCATCATCAATACTAGGTCAGAGGCCTCCTTTAACGTCAGCACTGACACCTTAGCCTTTAAATACTGTTTTCTTGAGCTATCTTTTTTACTGTCTCTGAGTCTTTTCTCTGAATAATCTCACTGTCAGATTTTATGCCTATTTCTAAGGCAAAGATTAAATATATTGTTATTACTCCTGAATCTCCTACACTGCTGATAGAGTTTATTTTCCAAGCAGAATTCACCTTGGATTTTTCCTCCTCTCTCAATCACAAAGTCAATCAATCTTGCCATGTTCAATATCTTTTTTTGTTTGTTTTGTTTTGTTTTGTAGACAGGGTTTCTCTGTATAGCCCTGGCTGTCCTGGAACTCACTCTGTAGACCAGGCTGGCCTCGAACTCAGAAATCTGCCTGCCTCTGCCTCCCAAGTGCTGGGATTAAAGGCGTACGCCACCACTGCTCGGCGTCACATTTAATGTCTAAAACTTTCTGTCATTCTCTAAGACCAGGTCTGCACTTCTGATTTGGATTGCTACCATTATTTGATCAGTTACTTTTATTAAAATCAATACTCTATTTTAGAGGCAGGCGGTCTACAGAGTGAGTTCCAGGACAGCTGGGGCTACATGGAGAAACTCTGTCTCGAAACCCCACCCCCCAAAAAAACCCTCTATTTTAAGATGCCCAGGTTAAGAGTTGCCTAAAAGTCTGTCTAATATATCCCCTGCCTATTTCTCACTTCCCAGTCTCTTAACTAACACACACACACACACACACACACACACACACACACACACACACACACACACGGCAGCTGGCCGGGGTGGGGGGAGGAACGGGAGGGGGGAGAAATAGGGGTCGGACAAACAGACATACTCTCCATTCCTTGAGAACTGGATTTTGCTCATAAAGCATTTCAGGGATCACTCAGTGGTCGCTCTATTCCACCCAGAAAGCTTAATGAGAAGCCACTTCTGAGACATAAATGACTAAAGGAATTAGGCCGAATATTTGCTGCTGCTCCAAATGGCAGTGAGTAAATAACGACCCGGTACAATTTAGGAATAAAAAAAAAATCTACCCTCAAGAACGGAGTCAGCAAATACTTTCCCTGCTACCCGTAACCCAGCCCTGATCCCACGGGGCAGCTCTTCCCTCGTCCATATCTTGAGCGAGGCCTCTAATTCCACTGCCCCGCCCCCTCCCTCTTCCCTCTCGAATCAATCCTCCCACGGAACCCTTTCCCAACTGTGATCTTCAGGTTACCAGAACATAGGGGCCATATAGTCTGTCAACCTGGACCCTCTACACTACTCTATGACCCATGACCCCCTTCTCCAGTCGGCTCTTACTGTCCAGATAATGTTCCAAATACATCCCAGCAGCCATCTTGAAGCAAAACAAAGCAACTTCCGATCCTCCCCGGAAGTGACTGAAACACGACAGGCACTATAACCATTCTTGGATTACATCCTTCCCGTACCTGAACTTCCGCCCTTACTAAACTATCGCCCCGGATACTTCCGCCCGCTATTGGACGTTTTTGCGCGCCTATTTACGGTCGTCCGCAGCGAGGCTGCTTTAGCCTTGCTTCCGCCCTTAAGAAGGCGCCAGTAAGTTTCCGCGACAGGTATGACGTCACGCGAAGTCGCCATTTTGCATTCTCTAGCAAACTTTTTTTCCCTCCAAAACCAGAAATGTTTGCTAAATGAGGGAATCTATTCTAGTATATTCTGTAAATAATCGCTTCCAACAAATAGGGAATCAAGCTGTTTTTCTTTACTTATTATGATGCAGAATAGTCTCCGGGGAAGATGCTTTCTTCAGAAGTTGTCAGGCTTTGCAAATTTAACCCTTTGCATCTCTCATCACTCACTCTTTTACAAGTTTCTTTGTGTAGCCCTTGCTGTCCTCAAACTCAGAGAGAGACCTACCTGCCTCTGCCTCACAAATGCTGGGATTAAAGGCATGGGCTATGGAGATCCATGTTTAGGTTTTGTATTCAACTTCTGTATGGTCTTAACATGATCTGAAAAGACTGGGTCATCAAGGTATATCAGAGATCAGCCTTCACCCTAGTCAAGTATGACCCCTTGTACAAAAGCACGAGCCTGTCAGGGTGCTGCTATCTTATGGAAACAGAACTCAAACCTCTTAGTGGTGGTGGTACATTGTTGCAAATATGTGCCACCTCAAGTTCATAGACCTTTTACAGTAGTTTCAGCACATACTTTTAAGATAAAACTTTAGCTCCTTTAGCCCAAATATGTAAAGAAGGTCACGATAAAAGCCCAAGTTTACTACTGAGCAGATGCTAAAGCAAGGCAGCAGGACATGGACTACATTCTTTTTTGTTTTGTTTTGTTTATGGTTTTTCGAGACAGGGTTTCTCTGTATAGCTCTGGCTGTCCTGGAACTCACTCTGTAGACCAGGCTGGCCTCGAACTCAGAAATCCACCTGTCTCTGCCTCCCAAGTGCTGGGATTAAAGGCGTGCGCCACCACGCCCGGCGTGGACTCCATTCCATGCTGTTGGATAACTGACTCTGCCTGCTTTTTTCTATATAATGAGAATAACAATCATTGATCAAAAGGGAAAATGGATATTCACCCATAAAGAGGTGCCGATTCCAATCCTTGTGATGAGAACAGGGTTGTCAAACTCCGTAGTCGGTGAGCGAAGAATGCACGAGGCAGCTAGCAAACAATGGGGTCTACCGTGGTATTGTCCTGGATGTCTAGTCCCAAATTAAATGAGACTTAATTATCCACATCACTAAGTAATGACAGTTGGTCAGTTCTCAGATATGAGAACATTTGCCAGTTTTTTTTAGTACTGTATGAAGGATTTAATCTTCATGAAGCAATCTTGAGAAATTAGCCAAATCCTTTCATGGTAGACTGTGAGAAGTCTTAGGTTTCTTGTTATGCTCTGTCCAGTACAAAGGTCTTCCATTTTAGGTGAACATGATAACCATTATTATCATGGGAAGCTCACTGCATTTGGCGTTTTCTTCCATCTTAAACCCAGTAGCTGGTTATGGTTTCCATCACTGGAAACCTCTGATCTTAGGCACTGCAGTATAAGAAGATACTATATATATATACACAGTGCCCAGTAGAATTTGGATAAAATAGGGTGGCAACAGGTAGTACAGGTCCTTTCAAGAGGCCATACATGTCTGTGCCCCTACCCCACCTGCAAGAGACAAAAGATCTCTATGTAGTCCTGGCTGTCTTAGAACCCTTTATGGCTGAGCAGTCGTGGCGCAGGCCTTTAATTCCAGCACTTGGGAGGTAGAGGCAGGTAGATTTCTGACTTCGAGGCTAGCCTGGTCTACAGAGTGAGTTCCAGGACAGCCAAGGCTACACAGAGAAACCCTGTCTCGAAAAATAAAAAAAACAATAAGACCAAGCTGGCCTCCCAGACATCCAAACCACCTGCCTCCTGAGTCCAGCCCTGCACCACAATGCCCCGGCTTTTTTTTTTTTTTTTTTTTTTTTGAGGGCAAGGGGTAAGGAATATAGACTTTTGTTAAACTGTTTCTCACATATGTAGGCAGTAACCTCCATGATAGGATTTGTACACAACTGTTCCTAAACTGGAAATGGCTTTGGAGTATCACATAAAATGGCCTATCCCCCAAGCATCCATTCTTCACCCTCTCCAGTTTAAATCCTGTCCTGCAATAGCTCCCCAGATAGCCTTTTCCCATGCTAGCTTATATAGTAGCTCACTGCCTCTCATCCTTAAACATGAATTTATTTCTATACAATGTTCTAAAAACACCCCTTAGTTTGTACATAAGTTTTTCATTTTTAAATTGCTTTATAACAACTGTATAATTCCTGATTATTTCATCTGAAATCTCCCATGATTAAAAAAATTAAAAGGCAAAAGAAAATTAAAATGCCATGGCCATAGGACAAAGTGGAGAAAAAAAAGACAAAAATAAAACATCAATATGAAAATTCTCAGAGATAATGCATTTATAAACACAGAAATGGTTACAACAAAGATGGCCGTGATGAGCAGGTATATATATATATATTTATATATATATATTTATATATAAATCCATGTCCGGCATCTGACTGTGGCACCTAGGGAGGCTAAGTCCAGTCCTGAATTCTCCCTTCTCTGCAAAAGCCCAGATGGTATTGCAGAGAACACAGCTAACACAGCTCCCAGAGCTCCTTGGACTGGGACAGTGAGACTGAGTATATATATAGGCCCTTGGTTGGCAGAGAAGGAAGGAGGCTGTAAGGAAAAATCATAACTCACACTCTTAAGCCACCCTTGGTCACCTGGGGAATCTCTGGCACCTTGGTGACCAGGAGTCAGCTATTGCCCCTTACAAAATAAAAAGGTACAGTCACCACCCAGTATGAAGTGAGACCATGTAAGAAGAAAATGGCTCACAGGGGTCAGGCCACGTGCAAAATCTGTTCTTTTACAGGTAAGCATAGAACGGAAGGCTGGTGGCATTTAGAGCTTCCTTGTCTGTTATCTGGGAGGGCCAGCCACTAGTCTTCTATCAGCCCCAACTTTGAGGATGAAGAGAGAGAAAGGTAAGCACCCCCACACTGGACAAGATGTGAGGTCACAGCAGCTCCTTCTCTCAAGCACCAAGCCCCAGTTCTAAAAGCTCTGCCTGGATGGGGGCTGCTGGATAACACTATCAGCTCAGGATTCCTTGGCCAGTCAGGAGCAGCTGAGGGTGAGGATGGTTATCTTGCGAAGAAAAGCCATGCCTGAGACCCAAGGAGCTGGAGACAGGACTTGTCAAGGAAGAAGAGAACTTTCTCACAAAGGAGAGTTGACAAAGGAGGGACTGGGACTTCTCCCCTTTCCGACAATGGCAGTACGGATCTCTAAGAGCTGGCCAGGTGCTCCACCTGGATGGTGCTGGTGGTGACAGTGAGGCAGATGTCTTTATGATGCTCTGCCGGCTTATAGGGGGTCAGGTCAAAGGAACACTGGGGCGGAGGGTTCGGGTTGCTGTCCCCACCACCCCCTCCCTGGGGAGCTGCCCCAGGGGACTGGAAGTGTGGTGGCTGTGGAGGTGGCTGCTGCTGCTGCTGCGATGCCTGTGAAGCCTGGGCCTGGGCCTGGGCCTGAGCCTGAGCCTGGGCCTGAGCCTGGGCCTGGGCCTGGGCCTGGGCCTGGGCCACTGCTGCTGCCGCCGCTGCCGCTTGCACTTGTTGTTGAAGATCAGGAGGGTTGTGTTTGCGCATATGTTTCATAAGGTATGTTTCCTGAGGGAGATGGGTATGAAAAGAAGTTAAAAGAAAGGGAAAAGACAAACTGCAACTCTTAACCTGGGCCCTTACACAGTAGTGTCTATTTATGAAGGGATCTTCTGGAGTTGGGTAAAAAGGAACAGAACCTTTAGAAGTCACTGTGGACACTGAGCTAGCAGACAGAAACCTATTTCCCTCAAAGACCTCTGAGTGAAGCCACTATAACCTTGTTCTAGAATCTCATAGAAAATACCTGAAATCTAGAATGAAGAGTCATTGCTTACGGTGCTAATTATCTCTGAATACTGACTCTAATAAGTGAGAGCAGGGGAAAGCAGATGACAAGCCACAGACTCCATCAAGAAAGGCCACAGTGGAGCTGGTGAGATGGCTCAGCGGGTTAAGAGCACTGACTGCTCTTCCAAAGGTTCAAATCTCAGCAACCACATGGTGGCTCACAACCACCTGTAATGAAATCTGACTCCCTCTTCTGGTGCTGTCTGAAGACAGCTAGAGTGTACTCATTTATGAATAATAAATCTTTGGGCTGGAGCAAGCAGCGACTGAGAGCGAGCAGGGTCTTAAAGTCAATTCCCAACAACCAGATGAAGGCTCAAACTATCTGTATAGCTACAGTATGTACTCATATACATAAAATAAATCTTTTAAAAAAAAAAGACACAGTGGACTGCTATCTTAGGGATATGGGGGGGAAGGGAGGTGGGGCGACGACGACACAAAGTACTTACTGATGTATATGCCCGACTACAGATTGTGCAGGTATAAACCTTGGCGTGTTTCACTGTGTGTGTAGATAAGTGAGCCTCTAGAGAAGCTGCGTCTGTATATGCTCGGTGACAGTTGTGGCACTTGAAGGGTTTATCTTTGTTGTGCTGCCGTCTGTGAGACTGCAAACCAATGGGAGAAACCAAAGTAAGAACGGCTCTTCCTTAGCCTCAAGGTGAGCACAGGCCATCCTAGCCTCCCTTTCTACAGGAAAGGGAGACAGCCTCAAAGTAAGCATAGGCTAGTCTAGCCTAGGAAGGCAGTAGAGACTGCTTTGAGTGAAAATTTAGGACTAATGACTAATAGAGGAAATGTATCTCAAATGGCATAATCTTGGGTCCTTAAAGTAGCAATGGCTCCCAATGGTCCTTAAAGTGGGTATGGGCACATGTGTCCTTTCCAGGGGCTCACAGAATCAACGCTTCCATTCTGTGCTAAGGGCTGAGGATGACTGAGGGAGCAGAGTGAGAACTGTGTTCAGACCCTCAGCATCCACATAAGTACGCTGAGGTGTTGTGCAAACAGGAGGATCCCTAAGGCTTACTGGGCTAGTCAAAAAACGAGTGAGCTCTAGATGCAATAAAAAAAAGAATACTGTCTCAGGCTGGAGAGATGGCTCAGCGGGTAAGAGCACTGACTGCTCTTCCAAAGGTTCTGAGTGCAAATGGCTCACAACCATCTGTAACAAGATCTGACTCCCTCTTCAGGAGTGTCTGAAGACAGCTACAGTGTACTTACATATAATAAATAAATCTCTTAAAAAAAAAAAAAAAGCCAGGCAGTGGTGGCACACGCCTTTAATCCCAGCACTTGGGAAGCAGAGGCAGGCGGATTTCTGAGTTCCAGGCCAGCCTGGTCTACAGAGTGAGTTCCAGGACAGCCAGGGCTACAGAGAGAAACCCTGTCTCGAAAACCAAAACCAAAAAAAAAAAAAAAAAAAAATACTGTCTCACAAATAAGGTGAAAAGCTATAGAAGCAGACATCCAACTGTGCCTCTCGTCAAGCATAAACAGTCACAACACGTCTACACACACACAATGACTAGGTGTGCCTCTGCACTCTTGCTCTCTCACATTCTAGATGGACTATATCAGATGAGAGGAGTATGTTCACATTCACCTAAGCCACAGACCTAGCAAAAATCCTGGGCAGAGTAGCACATGTTTGTTTTGTTTGTTTGTTTGTTTTCCAAGACAAGGGTTCCTCTGTATTGCCTTGGCTGTCCTGGAACTCACTCTGTAGACCAGACTGGCTTCGGATTTAGAAATCCGCCTGCCTCTGCCTCCCAAGTGTTGGAATTACAGGCATGTGCCACCACTGCCCGGCTTGCAGCACATGCCTGTAATCCTAGCACTTAGAAGGCTGAGGAGTTAGGATGGCAGGTTCAAGGCCAGCCTGAATTACAGGGCATACCATTTTTAAGAATAACAAAATCACAAGGGCTGGGTGTGTAACTCAGTGGTAGAGTGCTTGTATACAGTAGGCTATGAAAAACAAAACCTACCAAAATATGAAATATTCTCCCATTAAGTTCCTTTAGTGAGATTTGGGAATATTAATGTTCTATTAACGCTATCATGGGATTGGTTTATATATTATATATTATTTTTTGTTTTGTTTTTTGAGATGGGGTTTCATGTAGCCTAGGTTGTGGGGTTTGTTTGTTTGTTTTTAAAAATATTTGTGCAGGCAGATCTCTGAGTTTGAGGTCAGCCTAAGTCTACAGAACAGGTTGCAAGACAGCCAGGGCTATCTATCTCGTAAAACAAAACAAAAAAACTCCAAAACTGAAAACAAAAACAAAAATTCGTATTTGTGTAGGTGCCTTGGGGGCCAGAGTGACACTGCATTCCCTGGAGTAGAATTCGAAGTAGATAGCTGTAAGCCAGCTGGCATGGGGACTGGGACAGAAAGCCAGCACCTCTGCAAAAACAGCATCAGCTTTTAAGCGCCGAATCTTTTGAGATGCTATTTTCTTGTTTCTTCTGCCTTACTTTGAAGTCCAGGGCAGGCTGGCTCCAGGTACACGTCACCTGAGGATTTTGGCCTTTTAGTTTGTTTTTTTTCTTTTTTAAATTTCGTACCTACCAGGGACTGAATCTATGGCCTGGTACATGCTACACAAGTACTATCAATGAGCTATAGAACCAGTCTTTTTTCCCTTCTATTAGTATGTGTGTGCTCCAGACTGTGCATACATGCATAAATGCATTATGTGTGGGTGTGTGTACCTGTCATGGTACATGGATAAAAGATAATGGACAACTTTTCAGAGTGGGTTCTCTCCTTCCAGTCAGTGTTGGCTGCAGCGGTCAAATTCAGCCAGGCTTGTGTGGCAAGTATGTTTCAGCATTGAGCCATCTTATTAACCTCCAGTCCTCAACAAAACCCTTTTTGAGTATATGTTCAGATGCACATGCATTCAGAGGCCAGTGACAACTTTGATGTCATTTCTCAGGAACCACCCACCTTGTTTTCTCAGACACAGTCTCTCAGTGGCCTAGGGCTAGCCAATTTGTTTAGGCTGGCCGGCCAGTGAGCTCCAGGGATGCCTGTGTCCACTTTCCTTGCACTGCAACCACAAGTACATACCAAGTCTACTAATTTTTTTTTTTTAAAAGAAGTTTCTAGGGATCAATGTCAAGCCTTCATCTTTTTAGTGAGCACTTTACTGTCTGAGCTAACTCTACAACAATTTTGTTTTTAAATTTTGAGACACTGTTATCATTATGTTGCCCAGGCTGATATGAACTCATTTTGTAGCATAGGCAGACTTTAAACTTCGGATCCTTTGCCTCAGCCTTCCAAGCAGCTAGGACTGAAGCCTAGCAGGCCCAGCTTCACCTCTGTAATTTTTAAGATAATTTATTTCTCTTGAAAAACTCTGAGAATTCCAGTTAACAGCTAAATGGCACTCTCAAGTCTCAGACTCAAGGTCTCCTGTGGAACCCAGACACTTACCTGCAGATTGGAGAGTTGTGTGAAAGCCTTCTCACAGCCCGGGTGTGCACATTTGTATGGTCTATCGCCGGTGTGGATTCTATAGAGGACGAGAAGAGGCAGAGTACAGACATGAGCAAGGTTACGTAGAGACTAGCTCCACATAAGATCTCAGGCTCTTCAGGCTGCCTTCCAGGAGAGCTGCTCAGACGCACTTGCACGAGGTGCTAGTTCTAGCCAGCTCCTCTTTGCCCTGGAATGGTTTGTATGCCTAATGCCTGATCTCTGCTCACTTTCTACAGAACTGAAATCAAAGAGAGCCTCGTTCTGCTGGAGAAGAGGGACTGAGAGCTCAGCATCCAGGTCACAGGCGGGGCATAACCTGACATACAAATGTGCTCTTATAGCAACCATCCAAGTGAACATTCAGAAACAAAAGGAAAACACAATTATAAGGAAAAAGAAAAATAAGCATGTCCTCCTTGGTCCCTACCCTAAAGGCAGAGACTGTCCCCTCAACCTTGTGCATCATATCCAGAGAGAGTTCTGTAATCAAAGAACACGATACGACGATTGTTGAAAAGAAGCAGCGACTTTAGTGGAAACTCCTGGAAATTCCTAGGGATATTCCCAGTCTAAGCCCTTAATGACAGGAAATCCTGAGGTTGGAACCAATTTAACCTCTTCCCCCAACACCACAGGGCACTCTGTCTACTAAGATGAGTCCAAGACATGAGGATGCACCAACACCTGCTCCTTTTCAGGGGCTTCAGACCGTTTCTGTGATCAACGCCTCAGATACACGAAGGCAGCACACTCCAAGCCTGACCACTTCAGGTGAGACTGTCACATCCACAAGAAGCAAGGTGAGACTGCCAATTGCTAGGAGTCTGGACTTTTATCTTGAGATATCACCAAAGGAAACCACCAGCTCTTCAAGTTGTGAGACTCCCTTCTCCCTAGTAACTCCACATGGACAGATTAAATGCAAGCATCCTACTTATGAAGTAGGAGCTCTTTCATTTGTTTCCAGTTCTCTGTGAATGTTCAGTTCATGTCTCCTTTTTGTGCTCTTCTCTTGGCATCCCTTGGAATCTTGCTTGTTGTAGGTGAGTGCATCCAGGCTGGTGTCAACTGACATCTGATTATATCTCCCATTTATAACTGGTGTCCTGAGGCACCAGAGAAGAAATCTGGTAAGAAGTGTGCTTGGTATTTTCAGGGAGGAAAATGAAGGAAAGAGCCATCTTTGTTCCAAGTTTGTCAGGAAAAGTATCATACAATCACTGTGTCTTTTCAATACAGTTTGTGCTCCAGAAAGACTCTCTTGGCATCCACTCTTTTTCTCTCTGTTGCCAGTCATATTCTCCTCCAGCCAGGTCTCACCTCCAGCCAGGTCTCTCCCCCGCCCCCCCGCATGCGGGTGGTTGTGTGTCTCCGGGGCGGGGGTGGGGAGGGCATGCCAGCGGGGCGGGATCAATAGCCCGCCCCTCTCCCTTACCGTGTGTGCTGCTGGAGGTGGGAGAGCTGGCGGAAGGCCTTCTGGCAGTAGGAACAGTTGTAGGGCTTGGCCCCTGAGTGGATACGGAGGTGCTGAGCCAGGTAGGAGGTGTTGGCGAAGGTCTTGGAGCAGTGCGGGCACTTGTGGGGCTTGATGGTCTCCGTGTGCATCTTGGAGTGAATCCTGCCGGAGAGGAGAGGAGGGAAGGGGGGGAGGAGGAAGCAGTTCGACACCATGGGCTCAGCTCTCTGCTGGGTGAAATGATGTTGCTTGACGGATGAGAGCACCCCCTCCCTCCTCCCAGTAAAGCTCCGGCTGCAGAGGCTAATGAAGAGGACACCCATGTCTAGGTTGCTGCTGACTGCAAGTCGGTGCTAGAATGGCAGTGAGATGATGAAGACTGCAACCCATGGCTCTTGGTAACCTTACAGCACTGTCTTGTCAGCCCTCGGCCTTTTCCTAAAGTTACACACTCACCACAGTTACCCTGTTTCCAAATAGCAATTTGAACATAGGCCAATACCGCCTGTTCCCCATGGACCTGAAGTTGAATGCACACCATGGCTCTGAACTGAAGCATATAGTAAAAGCAGGGTCTGCTCTGTAGAAGATTTCCAAACAGACACAGAAAGAAACCACAAAAATCGTTCCAGAACTGGTGATTGGAAATCACAATTTTTCAAGGCCCCACCCCACACTGCTAGGATACAGTTTAATTTTCAGACAGTAACAAAAGTAAGATTTCAAAAGGCAAAGGAGAGAATGGTTGGCAGAGGCCACATGACCTTGAAGGTTCTGTACCTAGGTAGGGGTAAAAGCAGCCTTACCGGGTGTGCTGCTGCAGATGTGAGAGCTGGCGGAAGGATTTCTCACAAAAGTTACAACTATAGGGCTTGGCCCCTGAGTGGATACGGATGTGCTGGGCCAGGTAGGAGCTGTTGGCGAAGGTCTTGGAGCAGTGTGGGCACTTGTGGGGCTTGGTCTCGGTGTGTGACTTGGAGTGGATCTGCATCTCCGACTTTGAGTAGAAGGTCAGTGAGCACATCCGGCACCTAGCCAAGCAAAGGCAACATTAGAGCCTTCCCAGCAGGAGGCGCTGCTGAGCCTCACAACCCTGCCAAGAGAAGCTCACCTAGCAGATCCCATCTCCTGTTCCAACTACACAGTGAGGCTTGTAGATACTTTCTCTTTTCTATTTAAAGAAAGGGTCTCATGTAGCTCAAGCTGGCCTTGAACTCATGATACTCTTGTTTCTTACCTCCCAAATGCTGGGATTATAACAGCTATGTGCTACCAAGCCCAGCCTCTTATTTCTCTTTATTGCCTAAGCTGAAACAGTGCCCAGGACTCAGAAATACCCAGTAAATGCTTGGTCAATGACTAGATACTCTAAGTATACAAAATTAAGCATTCAACTCCAGTAAGGCAGAAAACTGTTGTGAGCTGAGTGAATACAGATCAGAGGTTCTCAACCTTCCTAATGCTGTGACACTTTAATACACTCCCTCATGCTGTGGTGACCCCCAACCACAAAATTATTTCATTGCTACTTCATAACTGTAACTTTGCTACTGTAATGAATCCTAATGTAACTCTGTGTTTTCCGATGGTCTCAGGTGACTCCTGGGAAGGGAGGTTTGACCTCCAAAGGGGATGTGACTCACAGGTTGAGAACCTCTGAACGATTTTATTAGGCCAGTTAAGTTTTCAAACTCTTAAAATTAATTCCTATTCCTAGCTTCTCCATGTCTATTTTTCCCTTAGTATTCAAGTCTCCCATGCAATAATAAAGGAAAGCTGACTAGATGAGAGCTTCCATCTCTAGAGAATTGTCTTCAGTGATTTCCCCTTTTCATAGCGACTGCTAAAGAGATGGAGGCGGAAAGTACCAGAAGTACTTGGAGGGGCTTTCCCAGCCTTTCTGGGTCTCTATGTAGCTCATGTTCCATTAATCATTTACCTTTGCCTCTAATCTCAAGCCAATCAAATGACAACCACTTCTGAAACAGGCCAAGGTAACTGTGTTAGGAGTGGATTGATTATAATCCTTAAGTCATAACAAGAAAAAAGGATTGAAAAGCAATGTTGTGCTACACTAAACCTTTCCTTTTGTTAACACACGAAGCCAATATTGGACCTCCTAGATGACATCCACAGCACCTGAATACACTTTTCCTGGTCACCTGATCCAGTGGATCCTTCCTGCTTTGACACTATCCAACAATATCAAATAAAGAGGTCTCTCTCCAAATTAAGCCATCTTTGTAAATTGGGCATCCAACAGTATGGGATGATTCCTATGGTTTTTCATTTCAGAATTTTTGAAAACAGCTAAGATGGAGACTAGAAAGAACAAGCTCCCTCTGAGGAAGCAGTGACACTGCTATGCCTCTACATTAGTGTGGTCACTAAAACCCTAGGAACTTCATGTCACTGC
>JADRCC010577951.1:13486-24318 GCA_019843855.1 Hylomyscus alleni
GCCATGCCTCTACATTAGTGTGGTCACTAAAACCCTAGGAACTTCATTCTCTACTCACTTTGTAACTCTGAAGCAAACTCTTGACTACTAGAGTTTATTAGTGACTGAGACATCCAAACACTGCAGGAGAGATCGGCGTGGTAAAGTCACTAGGAGTCTAGATACCTGAGCTCTAGTCCAACAGAATTCAGTTATAGGTTGCCCATTAGCCTAGACCTCAACCTTCTCATCTTTAAAATGGTATTAATTTTTGCCTCTAGAAGGGCCAGCAAGCACCCCTGACCATCAAAGGTAAACTAAATGTTTTTTATTAGTAAAACAGTATTAGGAGCTTCAGTCTTGATGGTGAGCCAGTGATGATACAAGTATTTTACAAAGACTGAGGTCAGAAGCTAGACATAATGCTACTTGTATGATACAACTTCACAACAGTCCAGGTAGAACATGTTTATTGTTTAAAAAGAAATATTTTCACAGCACTGGAATCAAACCTAGGCCTTGCTACATACCAGGAAAGTACTATACTACTGAATTGTACCCTCAGCTCTAACATACATTTTAATTTAAATCCTATCACCTTTAGAATGAAAGATAATTATAAAAAGAAAATAATCCTAGCACTTGGGAGACTAAGGCCTGTGATGGGCTTGTATTCCAGCTCACGCTAGCTACAGTGGGAGATCTAGTGTTAAGAAACTAGAAAATTTCAACAAAGCTTTAATTAGAGAAGAATCTCAAAAACTTAACTGAAAACAGACTGGCAAGCTAGGTACAGTGACACATGCCTATAGTCCCAATACCCAAGAAGTGGGAGACAGGACAATCAGGAATTCAAGCCAGCCTGGGCTGCCTGAGAGCCTGTCTCAAAAGAGAAAACAAGTCTGGCAACAGTCTCAAAAGATCCTAGGGTACAGTGACATGACGATGGTCAGATGGTTGTCATGAAGACCACAACTGCTGATGCTATTGCCAGGGTCAGGGCAGGTCGGTGCTTTTAATTAAGCACCTTTTGTTTCTACTGAAAAGAGGCTCATAGTTATTCCAATTCTATAAAAAGGAGCCCAAAAGCTCCAAAAATAAGCAATTTGTCAGAGGGCAAGCTGTTTGCTATAATGCTGTCACAATGCTAACCTAGTGCCATACATAGTCTTGGCACTAAAGTATTCAGGCTGAGGCTAAGCATCCATCTGCCAGGTAAAGGATGACCATTAGAGCACAGGCTGTGTGCCTCCTTAATCCAAAAATCTAAAACTTGAAATTCTCCAATAACCAAAACTAGGCACTGACATCACCTCATAAGTGGAAAATTCTACATGTTACCTATGGAACAGACAGAAATCAAAACACGGGTTCACTAAAATACTACATAAAATTACCTTTAGGCTATTTAAATAAGGTATATTTGAAACAAATGAATTCCCTTCTCTTACTTAAAGCTTGAACACAATTTTACTAAAGGCTAAAAGAAAAACCACAGGGAAGGCAGGCTGTAAATCTTGGCAGATGGAAAAGAAGAAAGTCATGCCTTTTTGAGTTAGGCATGAAGGTTCAGCAGGCATCCCCAGGACATCCCAGCAGTTACGTGGGTTGGAGAAACTTTACAGAAAGAGTGAGGAAATCCAAAGTGTTAGGGAGAACGCTCCTATGCTTGCCCACTACTCGGAGAGGGGAGAAGGGGACAGGTAGCTGGGGAGGAGGAGCGGGACTAGATAGACCTCTCTGGGCCAGGACTAAGACAGACTGGCAAACCCAACAGTCTCACAGAAGCTCCATAGCAGCTGACTCCATTTTGGCTCTGAGAAGCTATAGAGACCAGGCTGGCACTAAGCTCCCGATCCTCCTGTGTCAGCTTCCTGAGACTGCTAGTGTGTGCGAGATACCACATCCAGCTTAACAAATAAACTTCAGGTTCAGACTCGGGCCCCATACCCACAGGTATCTCATTGTACCTGTACAAATATTCCAAAATTTGAAAATAGCCACTCTTAAGAAAAGAAAAGAAAAGAAAAGAAAAGAAAAGAAAAGAAAAGAAAAGAAAAGGAAAGATAAGAAAAGAGCCAGTCTTATCCACTTCTGAACAGGGAATATTCAACCTGTATTTTAAAACTCTGGAAGTCCTAGGAAGCCAAATGAGTCCTTTACTGTAAGGTACTGGCTATTAAGAGTCTGATTCAGGACAGCTCTGGCAGTGGGGAGGGAAAGCAAGCACCCCGCACCATTCAGTTCACTACTTCAATGGACAGCACGTGTATCGGACACATTAGGAATCGTATGCAATTTAGTGGCCCTGCATTCAATGATCACTCTCAATTATTATCCCAGTTTTTCTAAGATGCTGAAAACAATTTCAAATATCCTGATTTCCCCTCCAATACCGTCACACAGACAGTCTGACTGATCTTCCCATTTACTTCACAGATGGGAACGAAGACTTGGAGTTAAGTTGACTTGTCCACAGTAGCAATTACCTGACTCCTCTATTACCCAGCCATGCTACCGACAACTGCGATGGGCGGAGTAGATGCACATGCACCAAAGCCAGGATTCTTTCTTTGTGAGTTCAAATGCACGATAAGATGGGCGGCCAGGATTCTTTGTGATTTAGAAGATCCCTTTGGACTTTAGAATTTTAAATTTCTGAAGTAATTTTTTTTCAACTAGAATATAGTCATTTCAGTTCCAGAGTTCCTTCCCTTTAATCATCCAAGTATGGGGGCTTTTAAGAATTCCAAAACATTGAGAGTAGAAGGTCCCAGAAGGCTTCCTGTCAACTGTGTACTCAAAATTCTCTATATACATAACCATGTATATATTTATACACAGCTAGGAAATCCACAATAATTTTAGTATGGAGAAAAAAAATTAACTTGGCAGAATTGAAGACCCTGGTCAACCAGAAGGGCTGCCTCCACCTTCAACACGTTATCAAATGCATCTCATGTCACATGACCTCACTTTAAGCAAATACATAAAAAAATCCAGGTATCTACACAACCAAGTTTAAAGGGATTTTCATTTACTGATATAATAAAAGAATGCCTTTAAATGAATCAAACTTGTCAGGTACCTTTATAATATGGTATGATGTAAACATTTTCCAGGAACACTTATTGTATAAAGTGGGGTACACCTGTAATAATAAAGCTACAATGAACTTCTGGATTACAGCTGGTATTCTGCAGTGCTCAATATATTCTGCATAGCAACACCGCCCTCTTTTTCATGTATAAAGAGGTATTTAAACAGTGTACTTGTGGACAGTCTCCATAGAAAAACTATACAATTCAATTAAATAGTGCTAAATAATGATTAGCTCTCATCTTTCTGAACTTCCCAACATTTTAAAGATTAGCTCATCTATACTCCCAACAAAGGGAGGCATACAAAGAATTCTCCCCATTTTACAGATGAGGAAACTGAGGCGCAGAGAGGGGAAAAAGGACTTGCCCAGGGTCACACAGCAAGTTCGTGGTGGAGCCGGGAACTGAATCCATGAGCCCAAGGCTCTGTCCATTTCCTGTGCCGCAGTTCCCTTCGCTCCTAAAATGGGAACAACATTGCCCATCTCGGTACACTAAGGACAGAAGCAGTCTCCCAGCCATGCAAACCTGCCCCTGTCTATATTAAAGCTGTGTAAAAGTTAACCCATTTCACACTCTGGGACCAGGTGACCAGAACCCACTAGGGACCCTGATAGCTCTCAAGGAGGTTAAAGTTATTTCAACTTTCAAAAGGTAAGGAGTTTCTTTGTACACAGTACCACATGCAATTATGCATGTGCTTTTTTTGGAATGGACAACGTTAAGAGAAAGGTGGAGGATCAAAATGACTTCCATGAATTAGAAAGTGACCAGTCATTTGATAGGTATACTATTCCTCCCATCCCAACCATGCAGGGGCTGATGGGCTCAGTGCTCGACACAGCCCAAGAGCTGGTGGATGGCACACAGGTTAGGTAAGGTGCTTACCAGATGATCTCTTGGAAAATAATAAACGGAAAGTAAAAAAGCTGCAGACATTGTCTGCAACCAAGTCTGAAGCCTTACTACAAGAGAGACACTCTCTTGTCATTGAAAAATTAGTCATCAATTATGACAAACCTATATTTTAAAAAGGAGGAGTGGAGGAAACTACAGGTGCCAGGAGCTCCAGCTTCCTATCACAGTACAGGACGCCTGGACATGCAAATGGCTCAGGCAGACAGCTGCTTAGAGCACAGAGCCTGACTTGGGGCAGGACCCAAAACAGACAGGGGAGACTTCAAATAGCAACCCTCCACCCATCCTGCCCTGGCTGTGATTCCTACCTGTAGGTCTTGCCATCTTTCTGATGGTCATCGTCATCCCCAGGGGCAAGCACGTAAGGATCATTCATCTCAGGAAGCCCTGATTCCAGCATTCGCTTCTTCTTGCGGCCCCGAGGAGGCTTAGGAGGAGCCACAGTGCCTCCACCACCACCTCCACCTCCTTCCTCAGTTAAGGTTGATGCTACCTTCTTGGAGAGGTCAGGGACCACCTGTAGGGCTTGTGAGCCAGGGGGAAGAGCTGAGACAATCATGGGAGCCGAAATAGGGAAAGTCTGAGCTGACGAGGCTGTGGTCACAAGAGAGCCTGATGGGGATGTGATTACCAAACCAGGACCTGGGGTTGGGAGAAAAAGGAGATGGGGTCACGCTGTTCACCTCTGACGCTCATCTATCTCATTTTCCCAGACAATTGTCTAAGTAACCCCTCACCACCACCCTCCAGCCCATAGTCTATAGGAAATCCCAAACCCTGTACAAAAACAATGGTTTCCTAACCCTTGTCCCCAGCCCCCCAGTAACAGTGAGATTTACCCCTTGATTGACTCCCTTCTCTTCTCCACCTCTGAGAACAGGAGACTCCTTGATTCAGAGAAGGAAAGAATGTCACCTCCTCAAAGGCAGGGACCGCATCTTCTACTTCTTTGTATCCCCCACAATGCCTAGCACATTGCTAGGTACACAGTAGGCACTTAATAAAAATCTGATTGAAGGATTAAACACATACCCCACTCCCCATGTCCTCAGAGCCCTCCAGACTGGGGTACTGATCATGGGAGATCAACACCTCAGATTGGAGAGGAGCAGGGGTGCTTACCCGCAGTCATGAGTCCTGTAGATGGTACAGGAACCACTGTGATATTCTGGGTAACAGATGCCTGACTGTGTGGGGTCAGCTGCTCTGACTTGGACTCTGTGTCCATGCTGATGCCAGAGGACAGGGACACTGAGGCAGGGACTGTTAGCAAAGTGGGATAATGAGGTGGCGCCAGTCCACAGCCCTTCTCTGGCAACAGCTGATCCTTCATCTTGTTGATGAACATAGTGTTTTCAATCTAAAAGAAAAGGAAGAGGAGTACCCTCTTCAGAAAGAGCACCCTGATTCTGTCTGTTCCCTAAGGACTTGCCACTGGCTTCCTTGAAGATCAAGGAACAAGGAGTTGATATCTGTGTTTCTGAACAGGAGCCAGACCCACACCATGCAACTCTCAGTAATAACAGATTCAGTGAAATATGTTTTACTTTGCTTCAGCTTCCACACAGTTGAAACAACAGCATGACGAACTTACTACTCAGAGCTGAAATAAATACTGGGGAGAAAAAACAAAAATCACTTACCTGCCCTGAGACGGTGGGGATAGAAGGCCAGAAGTATGGGTTAGAATTGAAGTGAGACTCTTCCATTCTACCTGAAAAGAGACAGAGCACATCGCACACCTATGAATAACTACTGAATATTAGAAATGGCACAGAATCGTTGGTGAAATTCTGATCTCTAGTACCTGACCACATAATTGGGAATTAACAATCATGACCTCAATGTCTAGACAAGACAAAGTGACACAGTGCTATAATCTTAGCACTCAAGAAGCTGGAGTCTGAGGCCAGTATAAACTACTTACTCAAAGTCTCTAAAAATAATAGAACAAACAACCACTGAGCAGTATGGCTCACCCCAAAACATACTTTTAAATGTCTATGACAAAATTTATGTGCATCTCATTGAGTTACAGAATGTTTATCAAGTTTCAAAAAAAATGGAATTATAGAAAAGAGATGTATCCAAGGACACACAGCAAATCATTCCCAGAAGAGAAGACAGCCATGCTATCGTTCAGCATCTCCCCTTTCCCTTATTCCTTAAATCCATTTTCCTTGGGAAAAAAAAAATTTTTTTTCTAGATTTTCAATCAACACATCTATAAAACTGCAATTCTATACCACTTCAAAAGGTTTTAGGCTAGGTTTTAAGCTGGCAGGAACCTGAGCAACCTGAACAGACCAAGCTGGCCTCAGGTGGTACTGTGATCCTCCACCTTCTCTTTTCTGCCTAGGATCACAGGGACAGACTACCACACCTGGCGCATAACCAACCTTTGAGTAGTGAGTGAGGCCTGGGACAATGCCCCACAAATCTATGATTGAAGAACATTCACAATCGTTCATTGAGCAACAAACATAACGCACTGGTCAGGGAGAAACAAGAAATTACCAGTCTTTAAAAAAAAACTGTAATGGAGTTATGCGGGGGGCGGGGGGGGGGGGAGGTGGATGTGTAGGTACCCTTGGAGGCCAGAATAGAGGATCAAATCCCCTGGAGCTGGAGTTATAGGTGGTGTGAGCCACTCAATATTGTACTAGGAACTGAACTTAGAACATCTGGAAGAAAAGAAGGCACTCTTCAAACACAGATTACCAGTTTTTAAAAGAAGTTCTGGCCAGGTATGGTGGCACATGCCTTTAATCCCAGCACTCGGGAGGCAGAGGCAGCCAGATCTCTCAGTTCGAGGTCAAGGCCAGTCTGGTCTACAGAGTGAGTTCCAGAACAACCAGGGATACACAAAAACCCTGTATCAAAAAATGACCAAAATAATAAACAAATAACAAACAAAAAGAAAAACAAGAAAAGAAAGAAAGAAAAAAAGAAAAAGGAAAGAGAAAGAAAGACAAGTGAAGAGGGCTGGGCAGATGGTTCAGCAGGCCTGAGAAGCCGAGTCTGTGTCTCTAAACCACGCATTCCAAGTGGGGGGGGGAGGGGGCCTCACCAGTAATCCTAACACTCATGCCCTGGACTCAGGGATTGCCTGGTTAGCCAGACTACCAAAAGGTGTTAGTTCTGGGTTTGGCAAGAGATCCTGCCTCAATTTATATGGAGGAGAGTGGTCAAGGAACACACTCCAACTCATCAGACCTCTATGCATGCAGGCATGTGCATGTAGTAAAAGGGGCTAGAGCAATGGTCAGTGGTCATGAGTGCCCCCTGCTCAATCATAAGAACTGGAGTTTGAGTCCTAGCACCCACATCAGGAAGCTCACAAATGATTGTTAACTCCAGCTCCAAGAGATCCAATGCCACTTTCTTGCCTTGGTGGGCACTTGAACACATAACAAAAAAATTTTAAGTAGAAAAAGCATTAAAAGCAATCACAAATCAGTTTAGAATCTAGGTCTCTCCCATCACTAATTTTCAAAATCTGGTCACCTATCTTGGAAGGCTTCACTGGCCGTATACCTAGAACTCATTCTCTACACTAGGCTAGCCTTGAACTCAAGAGATACGCTAGTTTCTTGCCTCCTGAATGTTGGCTCCTCTTTTAACTTTTTTTTTGCTTTTTTGCTCTTTTTGAGACAGGGTTTCTGGCTGTACTGGAACTCAATCTGTAGACCAGCCTGGTCTCAAACTCACTGAGATCTACCTGCCTCTGCCTCCTGAGTGTTAGGATTAAAGGCATGCACCACTACCCAACAACAACAACAACATCAACAAAAACAAAAACAAAACAAAAAATCAACTCGAGACACAGTCTGCTGTCTACTTTCAGGCTGGCATGGAACACAAAGCAATCCTCCTGTTCTAGCATCCCAAGACTTAGGATTAACAGACATGAGCCGCCATGAGTGGCTCATCACACTCTTCTATCAGACAGCACCGTCTATTTACTTATACTTATTTTTGTCTGCGTGCTTACATTATATGAGTACAGGCATAAACAAGTCAGAATATCCACGTAGAGGTTCTCACCTACCATATGGGTTCCAGGGATCAAACTCAAGTGATCAGGTTTGAGAGCAAGTGCTTTTGCTCTCTAAGCTATCTTATCACCCTTGAATTTTCTTAAAGTCTACAAAGGGAATTAAATTTACTTCAGTCAAGGAAAATAATGTACCGAATCTGTGGCTTTGGCAGTTTTACACAAGTAAGGATCAATACTAAATGACTGAGCAAAGTCAGGCAAGTCCTGGTCCTGAGTTAAATAGAAAAGTTACCTTAGGTACCCCCAGGGGACTGGCTCCAACACTCCTTCCCAAAGGATATCAAAAATACACGTTCAAGTTCCTTTATAGTTTCTAAAAGATTTCATTTATGTCTGTATGAGTGTGTATGTGCATTTATGTGCCTGGCACATGTATGGGAGTTAGAGGACAGCTTAAGGGAGCCAGTTCTTTCCTTCTTCAGAGAGGCAATCATCTCAGGCATACCCACACAGAGCACATTATTGTTAGTATGTAACTGTTTCTTAGTGTATCTACAGCTATGGATAGATGAACACTAGGCTATGGAATTCCTTTAAGATGTTAACCTATGGCTGGGCGGTGGTGGCGCACGCCTTTAGTCCCAGCACTTGGGAGGCAAAGGGAGGCGGATTTCTGAGTTTGAGGACAGCTTGGTCTACAGATTTAAAGAGTGAGTTCCAGGACAGCCAGGGCTACACACAGAAACCTTGTCTCGAAAATACCAAAAAAAAAAAAAAAAAAAAAAAAGCAAGCCAACCAACTAACGAAGTGGGAGGCCTAATTTCTAATTTTTCCCTAAACAATAAAGAAAGAAACTGGACAGTGGTTGGGCATACTTTTAATCCCAGCACCAAAGAAAAGGAAACAAATGGATTATATATATATGAAAATTAATAAAAGAGAATACCAAAAATAAAAATGTCCCCATAAAGAGTCCCTGAAAACAAGATCCAAAGTTTCCACTGCTCATCTTTCCTCCTGCTCAGCTAAGCAGAGAAAGCTCCATGAGTCCCCAAGGGGCTCTGAGGCTACCTCACTTCTGGGAAAGACCTTTATACAACATACAGACAGTACACAGAGGCCTACAGGACCACTAGCACAGGCAACTGACGCCACCACCCACTGTCACTGGATCATGTGGATGCTGCAGCATTGTTTGTCATGTTCAAGACTGTTAAGAATTTTGTGGGGGCACCGGGCAGTGGTGGTGCATGCCTTTAATCCCAGCACTTGGGAGGCAGAGGCAGGCAGATTTCTGAGTTCGAGGCCAGCCTGGTCTACAGAGTGAGAAACCCTGTCTACACAGAGAAACCCTGTCTCGGAAAAAAAAAAAAAGAGAATTTTGGGGGGGGGGGGGGGGTGGGCTTCTGAGTCAATTTCTCTGTATAGCCCTGGCTGTCCTGGAACTCAAGAGATCCACCTGCCTCTGCCTCCTGAGTGCTAAGATTACAGGTGTACACCACCACCACCTAGCTCAATTATTTTTAAATATATAGTGTCAGCATCTATGTGCCATAGTGCACATGTAGAGAAGCTAGATGACAGCTCTGCACAGTCCTCTCCTTCTACCTTTGACATAGCTTCTGAGGACCAAACTCTGTCTCCCAGTGTGCTTAGAAAGTACCTTTACCAAGCTGAGCCATCTAACCCATCCTCAAGAAAGTGAGAGGCCCTTACAATGTATGCCATCTAATCCTGACAATTCCAAAAGGCATACATTGTTACTTTGACTTTTTGTTTGTTTGTTTATATTTGTAACAATTTTTTTCTTGGCTGGGAATGGTGACAGGTACCTTTAGTTCTAGCAATCATGAAACTGAAGCAGATAGATTTCTGTGAATTCAAGGATAGCCAGGGAGGGTTACACAGTGAGACCCTAATTAAGAAATTTTTTTCATGCATACTGCCCCACATAGGAGATTAGGACAACCTGCTTTCCTTCTACTGTGTGGTTTCTTGGAAATAAACTCAGGTTATCAGGTCTGGCAGGACATGACTTTACCACGGAGCCAGCTAGATGGCTTGTTTTCAGTGTTTTTGAGACAAGATCTTGACAGCCTAGACTGGCCTCTACCTCCAAAATGCTGTGGGATTAAAGGCATGTATCACCAAGCCTAGTTTCTACTTTTTCAAATATGGAATTTGAAGGATAGGAAACTAAACCCAGGCAGGAAAAAAAGAAAAGAAAAAAAGAAAAAAGGGTCAAAGAAAAGATCTCTACTAGATGAGGCAGAAAAATCCTGTGATAGCAAACATTTAGGGGGAAGGGGGCAGAGACCAGGAATTGCAGGTTATCCTCAACTACAGCAAATTTAAAGTCAATCTGGGCTTGCTAAAAGACTCACTCTAAAAAACAACCAAATAGGGCTGGTGAGATGGCTCAGTGGTTAAGAGCACTGACTGCTCTTCCAAAGGTCCTGAGTTCAAATCCCAGCAACCACATGGTGGCTCACAACCATCCGTAATGAGATCTCACGACCTCTTCTGGTATATCTGAAGACAGCAACAGTGTACTTACATATAATAATAAATAAATCTTTAAAAAAAAAAACAACCAAATAAATAAAAGTTTAAAAAGCAAACTGAACAAAGCAGTTGAGTATGGTAGTTTCACCTATAGCCAGTCCTCCAGAGGCTGAGGGAGTTCAAGGTTGCTGTGAGTGTGAGGCTGAGATGCTATGATTGGTAGTTAAGGCTACTAGAACATAGGGAGTCATTTTTCTTCAGTAAACTACTTCACACTCATATTCATGCAAGCAATCTTAAAACCGAGTGCGCCATTAAAACAAACAAA